>OVAV01000443.1:0-18706 GCA_900406375.1 Iberis amara | reverse complement strand
TTTGTAAAAAAGAAGTTTCAAACACATGAGATTTTGCTTTCAGTTATTTGATTGCTCTCGCATATATATTTATTTGGATATATTATGATGTATCATATCTTAGGTTATGGATCTTGAAGCACATTAGTTTATCCAGCAACTTGTCAATTGTTTAGACATTTCGGAGGATCGAGCTACAATACTTCTGATAATATACTAATGATATGTTTATTTTTGTTGATAAGTTTATACTTATAACTTTGGTCAAAATATTGAAGTTTGTAGGAACAACAACAGGTTTCCTTGAAACGTTTTATCGTTTGGAGAATATACATTTTTGTCCACGTATTTTGTATGCAATCATGAGTTCGGCTATCAAGTTACAATATGTCGGATGTGCTATTTGGACATATTTGTACAAACTTGGGATGTGGTTATTTTACTTGTACAAAGTGCTTANATTTTACTTGTACAAAGTGCTTAAAAGGTTCAATTTTTATTTTATGTTTTATATTATTTTGATTGTCTTAAAAAATATTAATGGTTAATTACTTTTGCGGTTAATTTATTTTTGAAGAAGATATTGAAAATAAAATTTTTGTGAGATATGATATTTGACTTTTGTATGCATACATGTCGTGTGGGAAGTATGTCTCACACGATTTAATAACATCTTTATATCTCAAGAAACTTTAGTTAAGTACTACATGTTGCTAAAGAACTATTTAGAAGTGAGTTTATACGTTATTTTGATCAACTCTTAAGTTTTACATCTGGTCCTACTTAAATTCTTTTCTTGTGTATATATCTAGGAAGCTCTTAGAGGAAATTCTAAAACTATTATTAGTTCTGCCGCATCCTTTATCATCAATAAAGATAAAGNATAAAGATAAAGGTAAAATGTAAACATTTATTTTTTATGCGTTCTAAAAATTTGTAAATACTAAATTTTGTATCTTTTAAAAACATATTGGTTTTATAGAGAATAAATTTGCTTTGGATATCTTTGATGCAACTGTGAGCAAAATTGACGCTGTTTCACCAGCGAGGCGAGTGAACATCTTCCATAGATTTAGTTGAGAACTCTATATAATTAATGGAACAAAATCCTATATCAATCCACTGTTCAATGCCATCAGAGATACTCAACCTCGGGTAAACTAGTCTCGCATTGTATGGTTCAAGACCGGAATTCCAAAGCAGCAGTTCATAACTTGGCTCTTTGTACTCAATCGTAACCCGACGAAGGACAAAATGGCATCATGGGGAATCTCCATCAATGTTATGTTTGTTGTGTCAATCTTCATCGGAATCTCGAGACCACCTTTTCTTTCAATGTCCATTATCCTCTTCCGTTTAACTTCCTTGCAGCTCCAAAGTCTGTCCTTCTACTCCACCATGAACTTGGTCTACTCTATTACAATGGCTTACGCACTACGGTTTTACAAGAACAAGGAAGACTATCATCCTTCTCATTTGGCAAGGTTGTATTTACGAACTATGGCGCGAAACGAACTCTAGACTTCATGGCTCCACTCCAAACTCATCACTTTCAATCTTTAAAAATATTGACCTACTGGTTCGAAATAAGACCTCTTCTCTTCGCTCTTCAAAGTCTTCTCTCGCCTCCGACCTCCTGCAATTCTGGTTTGAAACTAGGCCTTCCTCTTCCCCTCTGATCTTCGATCATCCTTATCTGTGTTATGGTAAGTTGTTGTTTAAAGGCTCTGTTAAGTTTTTATTCTCTGGTTGTTTGCTCTTAAACTTNAAGTTTTTATTCTCTGGTTGTTTGCTCTTAAACTTTGTATCGTTTATAGTATAATGAAAATCATTTAACAAAAAAAAAACTTATATCAATAAACATTATTTGTTAGCAATTTATTTTTCCATAAAAATCATCATATAGTATCATATCCACACAAAACCTATATTTGATTGTATTTATCACCAAAATAAAAATTACAAATCTATTGACACATAAAACAAAATTCTACACAAAATCAAAATTTAAAACCAAACTACACAAAAGCGGTTAATGCTGGTTTTTTTTATTTTTTACTAGTTTAATTTTAATCATATGGCCATTAAATTAAATTTAAATTAAACCAATTATAACTCTAAATCAACACAACCAAAAAAAAAAAAAAATTAGCACAACCGAGAAAAGAAAAATCAACACAATATAAATTCAAGTTACTCCAATGGGATATCGAAGATAAGGAGAGGCTTTTCTGACAAAAAGAATAGGATGAAATAAGAAGCTGAGATAGATCTACAGTTTTTCTAAGGAAGAAATCTGAAGCTCTCTTTTGAATTTTTGTTTCAACTTGAGTTCGAGGTAGGATTTTAAGTGCCATTGAATTATGAAAGCCTCCATAAGCTATTAATAGAATATACCAATATTCGCAGGCAAATCCATCAGCCAGAGAGTCTGGTCACATCATCAAGACAAACCATTGTCTCTGCATCTATACGTTTCTATGCAGGAGAATGGTTTGGAAGACCATATGTCCTTGAATCAGCTGCTATTCCTAGAAAAATATTTCATGGACATATGTAGCAGCCAAGATGGGAGCATTAAAGACAACAAGACTTTTCCTAGAGGAAGCTCTAGGGGTGGGCATATTTCCCGAAACCCGAAAATCGAACCGAACCTGACCCGAAAAAACCCGAACCGAACCCGACCCAAAAACCTCAATTACCCGAATGGGTTTTAAGCTAATATTTTTCGGGTATCCGTCCCGAACCCGATCCAACCCGATACCCGATCGGGTACCCGAAAAACCCGAAATGATGCATTAAATAGAAAATACACTTTCCAACTTTAACTTGTATGCTAATCGTAGGATTTAGATAGGGAATTTTTTTTTCAATTCAACTTCTTTCCTAAAATCTAGTAGCAATATTGTTTTTTGAAAATGTTTTTGTGTTGTTATTTGGAAGAGAGAATGGTTTGTGATGGCATAAAGCAAAAAATTATATTAACTAATTGTGGTATTTGTAATAATTTCAGTATTTTAATATATTATAGATATTTTAATTAATTTTGGGTACATATAAACCTATTGGGATCAAAAAATTTTGAGTATTAATTGATTCTCTTAGTGTTGACCCGACAGAACCCAAACCCGATAAAACCCGATCCGAACCCGAACCCGACCCGAAACTTTTCGGATCCTAAATGGATAGTAAATTCTTATACCCAAAAAACCCGAACCCGGAATTTTTGACCCGAACCCGAAATTTTTGACCCGAACCTGACCCGAAAACCCACCCCTAGGAAGCTCTCTAGAACCCAACGAGTTGATCAAAGAGGAGAATGTGGATATGATGTTGTATTAAAGACCGAAACCTCCTACTCAATTAGTTTTGTGAAGAAATTAAGAAGGTTGTTTTTTTTTACCCTTCTCCCTCTAGCTCTTAGCTCTTGACTCAATGGTTGTATGGAGTTATAAGTAATGTTTGTGTCTTGTTATTGTGGAGACATTAATTGAGACCATATGAAGTTGTTTGTAGAAATAGCTAGACATTTGAAGAACTTTAAATAAAGTATCTTAGGCAGAGAGAGACATGAACATGATTTGTTAGTTTGCATATGAACATGATTTTGATTTTGTAGTTTCCATGTGATTACTTCAAACAAAAAAAAGCTAAGCAATCAAAAATGTTCAATACCAAAATAATCAAATTAGTTCCTTTGTAATTCCTCACTCCAATTAAAAAAAAAAAGAAAAATCCCCAATTCGTAACCCTAATTTCTGGGGATAATAATTGGGGCAATATCGTTTAACTGCTCAGTTCCATCAACTCTAACACCGGTACGACGGACGGAATCAAATAAAGGAAAGACCTTTTTACGGTGGTGAATAGGTCGAGAGATCTCTTCATCGGAATCAATTGAGACGGTATCAACACCAAGCTCTCTCAAACGAAGCCCAAGCTTCTCACCGACGCGTGAAGCCGTCTTAGAGTCCCAGAAATTGTTAGAATGAGGGAATCTGTAGAGATTTGCGCGATTTTGGGCTAAGAATTCGTGCTCGGAAGAAGAAGCCATGGCTATGATTGTGGTGGTTCCTGGTTTAGTGACTTGAGCTGTGATTTTCCGGCAAGATAAGACTAGCTGAAGAAGATGATGACGGTGAGTCCCATTCATCGTTTTTGCGTATTGATTTCTCGATCGAATATAAGCGAATTCAGACGTTTAGATTGAAGTGATGTCTGAGTTTTGATACTCGTCGGAAATATTGTTCCTTTCTTGACGAAGAAGAATGTCTGAAATTAGATTTAACAGTTTCGTCATTTCTCTGAATCTCGCACTTGTATAATTCAATAGAAATGTTTGAGATGAAAGGAAACAAAAGCCCGTATAGCTCAGTGGTAGAGCGTCAGTCTTGTAAACTGAAGGTCCGTAGTTCGATCCTGCGTGTGGGCACCTTTTTATATCTGCCACCTTTTACTTTAATTTTAAATTATCCAAATGGACTCGTTATATCGTTTTGGGTATATTTGATTCACATGTGCCTAACAACATTATCCTTTTAACGTCGAAGTAGTTTTTTTTATCAAAAGGACTTGGAAGATATTGGAGCTTGAAAATGATGTATAATGTAAATATTAAAAAGAAAATGGTAATGCTAGTTAATGTGTAATGTCAGTTAGTCATAAGAGAATGCATTTGCCTTCTCTTTTCCGTAATATGTGCATGATTATGCAACTCAAGTGTGAATAAGTCAATAGCTAACTAATTACTAAGTAGTAATGTTTACACTTGTTGTATAAATGTATTATGATGGCATCCATGCTTCATATATTGTCTTGTTTTGGTAAAGTACTACAGTGGTTAAAAATAAATTTTAAAAAAATTTTTTTATCAAAACTTAACTCTATATAATGATGTTTCCATACATTAAGGAGAAGTTTATTGACCAAATTTTATCGACCAAAAGTGACAAAAACTGATTATATCACATTTAATATATTTTCCTCTAGATCAACAAATAACTAGTAGTGATTGTTATTTAGTGTTTCTTCGACTATTTTTTTTGTCTTTTAAAAAATTCATTATAACCGATGCATTTTACAAAACTAGACAAACAACACAAAGCCCGCAAATTTCGACTATGAAAGCTCAAAATTTCAGGAGACAAAGCCTACAAATTTCGACTATGGAAGCTCGAAATTTCAGGAGTCATAACCCGAAAACTGGGGCCAAAAATGGTACACAATACTAAAACAAAGATGGAAAGACATGCGAAAAGGAAGAAATAGAGGCAAGACAAGAGAACGACCCTCATAAGCACCATGGAGGAGAATCAATCTTGACTAGAGCCGGTCTTGAGATCTTGAAGGCTACAATCTAAAAAAGAAAAAATTGGGCGAATCTTAAACTAATATTTTTAAAATGGACCGGTTCTTAAACTAAAATTTAGAAAATAAAAATAGACCGCAAGCTTATGCTTGGTATGCTTGGCCTCAAGACCGGCTCTGGTCTTGACACCAAAGCTGAAGAAACCTTGCTCCAAACCAATATGTGAATTCCAAGCGAAAGGCCAAAACAAACGACCTTTAAACCTAAGCCTCCAATCAAGATTAAACCTACCCCACAACTGAAGAACGCGAAGACCATTATTTCGGGCAAAGGAATCTTAAACGACAGCAAGAATACCATATAAAACCCGTGAAGAGGCGAGGTCAAAACTCAACATGAGACGACCGGTTGACACCAATTATAAGTCTTGCAAGAAGAAGGTTTTGATCACACCAATAATGTAGAGACATGGAGCGATTACCTCAAACAGAACTAGCCGACAATTATAATAGTGTTTCTTCGACTATTATAACAAGTTTTCCTGGTTCAAAAGATTAAAAATTGAAAAGGTGATAATGTCATAATGAAAATGCAAAAGCATTATAATTAAGTGGAGCTAGCTTAAGTGAGCTGGTAGACAGCCATGAAGTCTGTAACATTTCTCATAAAAGTCAATTGTCCTTGGATCCCGTTACACTTAATTGCGAGAATCTATAATACAGATACATTATTTATTAATTTATTCTAATACTATAAACTACTAATATCCAATAATCACACTAATCAACAACAACGCTTTATGCTTTTAATCTTATGATCGATCCACTAATCTTATTTCCTTGTTTAATGGTTTGAGAAAGCCAAACGAACCATTTTGGTGGAAAAATTCACACGATTAATAAAATACATAAATTTTATTTTATTTTCTTTCGACTTTTGCCTACACATTAAAACCGATTTTAAAACCTTTACGAATTAGAAAAGACACGGAGTCGAGTTGAAACTCTTTCATTAATTCTTAAAATCACCCATAGTAAGACGATTTACCGCGATTCAAAATCCCATGATACAACTGTGGATATCTTCGTTAAATTTTACTCTTAAACGAAGCATGATCAAACTTAGTATTTTGTGAATACTCTCGAGACAAAGGAACGAGAAATTTATCGAGACTGTATTTATTTATTTTCTGTCAAGAAGCAAAAACCATTTTGTTTTTTGTTTAATGAGTTCGAAATCGGATAAGAAGAAATGAAAGGGGAAGTCCCTATTTAGAGGAGACGAATATGCATCATGTGAAAGGTTGTGACCTTTGGTCAAGACACATTTTCATATGAAATGATGTGACATTTGATGAAAAAACACACCCCTTCGTTACATCTTTTCAATTACCAAGAAAGGAGATAAAAAAGTATTATAAAATAAGATGCAACGAAGGAGTGTGTCTTTTCACACATGCACGCATTAGTCCACTAAGCTTATTGCTCACTCCTTAGTTCACTAAGCTTGAGTGTTTTCTGATCATTCCACCTAACTAGGTTAGTGCTCATTCAGCTCATTGAGTTTGGTTGAGCTTTCATTTTACTTATCTAGTTGAGCTAGCTAGTATTTCCAGTTATTTTAGCTCACTTAGCTGAGCTAGCTAGTCTTTCCAACTGGTTCGACTCACTTAACTGACTAATTTCTCATTCAAATTTACTTAGCTATCTAAAAATTATTTTGTCAAAATTGAGTTCCAACACGAACTAGAGGTGTCTTGAGTCAACACCAGGACCATTATCGCTAGATTATAGTTACTCGGTACACAAATTTTATTTAATCTATATTTGTCATTAAAATACCTTTAATTATATTTAATTTAATCAATTAAAAATTCTAAGGTTGAATATATATTCACTTATATCAAAATTTGAATATAATTATATTATGCGAATATATATCTTTTAAAGCTTTGATTTTTTTTTTATGAAAGTTGGGAAAAAAGAGGTGAAAATCGTTGGTTGTTGGAACAAGTGGGTCCAACGTGGAAGAAGTGAACCAATAGAAGAGCAACAACGGTAGAGATCTAACGGCCATAATCCAACGGGCGTCATTTTTGGCGCGTTTTATGGTCAACCACTTTAATTAAAAGACCCGTTACCTTATTTATTACCAATCAACACTTAATTGTACTGACTATAGTAAAAAGATTATAAATATTAAAAAAATATTCCATTAGTAACTTAAAAGTTTTAAAAAGTATTGGTAAAGTAGTTTTTGTAAGTTGTTAAATATTTAAAATATTGATAACACATAATAAGTGCCGGTCCAACATCTTTAGATGCCCTAAGCAAATCCAAAAAACGTTTCCTTTATATATATGTCAAAAAGTTATTTTAATAAATTAATTGGACGGTTCGTTATAATTCAAAGGTTAAAATGACAAAAACAAACAAAATATTTAACTAAAATATATTAAAATTGGTTTACCATCTAAAACCTCTAATAAATATTATTTCTTATAAAAATCTATAATTTATTATATAAAAATTTTGAAATTTCAACAAAATATCCTCTATTATAACATAAATACCATTTTATTTCAAGAAAAATGTTATTTTAGCTCAACGAAAATGTACTCTAAATGTTTGTACCCTAATCGGTGACTTCTCTTGCTTATGTTCTGGATCGGTCCTACACTTTATAAAAAAATGGAGGTAAAAAAGTATTAGTATAAAATAAGATGAAGACCTAACGAATAGGGACAAGAACCAAACATCAACAATTATAACAACGCGTTTTTGACATTACTTCTTTTTTAATTTTAACCAAAAAGCTAACCACAAGCTAGCCTTTACCTTCTTCACGCGTTTACGGCAATATCACGTCTGGATTATTTATCATTCTTTTATCATGGTGCATACAATCAATATAATATTGAAAACGCAGCTTTATCTATTTTTAATTTGTATAAATTATTTTAACAATAGAAAAAAATGCTTGTCTCAACTAATTTACTTACTTGCTATTTTACATATATTTGTTTCTCAACTTTCTCATCCACCAATTATAAGTTTTAATATAGTTTTTTTTCACATTTAAAACAATAAGACCAGAATCATAATCAATACCTAAAAATTGAATTTTTGTAAAAATAGATATAAGAGTAAATTTTTAAAACGATCTATATCTTGTTGTGATTAATATAATTATTTGGCCGTAATTGACAATATATGAAGACTTATTACAAGTCTCTAGAGTTTCAAACAGTCTTTGAAGAATATCTGAAAAAGTCACATTGACATGTTCATATTAACTTCGTATAAATTAATCCTTCTTACTCACTTTGAATCCGTTTCCTAATTTATCATTTTTTAGTTTAATTTTTCATTAAATTCCTCAAAACTAACAAATAAGGTAAAATGTGAAAATTTTAAGAAATCTTCATCAAATAATTAAAAATCTATTTTTACATTATTTTTGTTTTTGTTTTTATCATAATTCGATTTTACGTTATCTTAAAATTCTATATTATAAAAATTGGTTATAAAAATTTAAAGTCGAATTTTCTACAATGAACTCGGATGCAAAATGATTAGTATCAGATTGTCGATGTTTTAAGATTTGCAACGAAAATAATATGGCTTTTTTGGATGATTTGGAGGTTACTAAAGATGCCAATTTGGCAAACAAATCAGACAAAAATTAGACCGATTTCCAGTAAAGAAAATAACAGTGTTTATCATTGTTTACGAGTAAAACTTATCTTCAACGAAAACATCGTATAAATTTTATTTATTGTGTTATATCGTTTTTATTCTATAGCTCATTTTTTTGTGTTGATGTAATAACTTATTTTTGAAATTATGGACTGTATTAATAAAAGAAAATTAAATATTTTTATATACTTTGTTAAAGCACACTCAACGGTTATAATAGGGTAAATACTAAATTCTTGAAAATATAATATTTTTAATGTTTCATTTTTTATTATATTAAACAATACTCTCTATCCTCTATAAAGCAACACGAAGTTCCAAGTTTCTCTCTATCTTCAAAATCTCTGTTAATTCAGATCTTCTCTCTGTTTCCATCAGATTTCAAATCGATTCAAAAGTCATGATGAGAATCTTCCATCTCTACAATCTCTTAAACTCTTTTCTTCTCTCTTTACTACCAAAAAAGCTTCGAAATCTCTTCCACACACCGTCACTATCTCCGTCACCGTCACCGTCACCGTCATCTTCACCAATAGATCCGTTAGAACTCAAACGGGCTTTTCAAATGTTCGACAAGAACAACGACGGTCGAATTACAAAACAAGAACTCAACGATTCATTAGAGAATCTAGGGATCTACATACCAGACAAAGATCTAACTCAAATGATCCAAAAAATCGATACAAACGGTGATGAATGCGTCGACATAGAAGAGTTCGAATCGTTATACAAATCAATCGTTGAAGAGCATAACAACAATGGAGAAACAGAGGAAGAAGATATGAAAGATGCGTTTAATGTGTTTGATCAAGATGGAGATGGGTTTATTACTGTTGATGAATTGAAATCTGTGATGGGTTCCTTGGGACTCAAGCAAGGTAAAACCCTAGAAGGTTGTAAAGAGATGATTATGAAAGTTGATTCAGATGGTGATGGTAAAGTTAATTATAAAGAGTTTCTTCAGATGATGAAAGGTTGTGACTTTAATAGTAGAAGTTGATTTTTTTATTTTATTAGGGTTTGGTAGATGAAAGAGTTTGTGTGTTGTGTTTTTATTCCATTGATTTGTTTGTTTTTCTTGTTCTGTGTATATATTTTTTTTAAATGTTGAATCAAAACAACCTAATCTGGATGCAAGTTTGTATTCTTTTTTTATTTATCATAACTTCTTTGAGTTTTATGTATAATGAAATCTGTGATATATATCAAGCTTGTTAATGTGAGATAATAAACATAAAACAATAAAAATATACACTATTCAAAATTGTTCACTAATAGTATGGCTGCCATATTGTACACATAGTTTAAAAAATATATCATAATGTGGTTAATTTAACAAATATGTTATATGTCATATTAGAGTATTTTACTCTCATACTTTTATAAATCGGATGGACAAGTTCATGCCCCCGTATCTGATGCCGTCCACGAGCCGCGACAAAAGTCGTCCACACCAACAATATCGTCTGTCCACCACTCCCAGTACTATGTCCACCGGTGTGGTCCTCAACTCGTCCACCCTGTCCACCACTCTCACTTACATTATGTCCACTAAATGGGTCCACAAACCGCCCATCGTGAGAAACCAACATTCGTTCTGTATTGCTACACCAAAAACCCACAAACGATGGACACTCAAATAGTTTTTTTTGCATTGATCTTTATTCATTATGTTCATTACCTCTTTTTTGCATTGATGTTGATTGCAATACTCCTTTCAACATTAACATCGTCTTGTCCACCATTATTAGATACTTTGTCTTCACCAACGCAAGTTGCATCATGTCCACATTATTATACACACATTACTGGTCCATTGCTAATTAACTAACTGGTCCACCAGGCATATTTTGTCCATTAACTATTGTCTAAGATACCAAATCAGATTTAAAAAAACCAGCATTGATGTACTTGTTTTAAAAAAGCTCGCCGGTTGGTGGGAACTCACACAAAGACCATTGACATTAATGGTGGAGTTCATCTTCGCTAATCTAAAATGAAAAACTACTTTTTCATTTAATTAACCTATCTCATCGCCATTAAGAGGATTTAATGCTCCACAAACACAAAAATCCTATCAATAGTATAACGAAACAGAGGGGCATATTGGTCATTTTCTCCATACCACAAGGACACCACACATGAAATTTTTTCTAAAAAACCACTCATATGGTATTTTGTGTAAAAAAGTCAACATTATGATATTTGTTCCCGAAGACATCTTCTGTGTCGATATTGGTTATCTTGATTTGTTCAAGAGCATTAGTGTATTTAGGGGTGTTCAATCTGGATATCGGTTCAGTTTTGATTCAGTTTTTTGGTTTATAATAAATATCTACAATATTGGAACCATATCTACTTTGGTTTGAATACCTTCAGTTTCAGTTTGGTTTTTGGTTTTTACCAAAAAATATATATATTAAAAAAAGTTATTTGTAAACATGTGAAAAATTTAATTGATTGGTAAATCACCTTTTTACTTATTTTTTGTAAAAGATGTGATAAAGACATTATTCACTAAGTTATAAAAAACAAGAATTATAATGGTTCCATAAGAGATGATAGAAGTTAAAAAAATAATAAATAAATAAAATCAAAACTTATAATAGCAAAAAAAAATACCAAAACTATTGGACGTCCTCGTATTAATGTCAATCACCATTATTTATTGCCTTCTCATGATGCATATAATTATATCAATTTTTTAAAAAAGTTATTAATAATTTTGATCCTGTTGGTTTATTTACAATAAATAATGAATAAATGTTTGAATTACTAAGAAATTTTTGCAGTAGTCTCTCGCTAGGGTTTTGGCTTACTTCTTCACGTGTTTGTTCTTAGTTTTTCGGTCTTGCTTTATCCTTTTGTTATCTGTTTTGCTTTGATTTCCGGAGAAATTGTTTTCGGAGAAATTGTTTTCTGCTGGCTTTGGATTCCACGGTTTGTGGCTTTGTATCCAAAAACACCAAAGGGCAAAACTATTGGACTTCCTCGTATTAATGTCAACCACCATTATTTATTTCCTTTTCATGATGCACACAAAATTATGTCGATTTAAAATAGAATAATTATTAATAATTTTGATTCAGTTGATTTATTTACAATATAACTAACTAATACATAAATGTTTGAATTACTAAGAAATATATTTTTCCTTATAGTGGACACTGATTTTTCTTTAATTTTTAGCAAATTTTAAATTTATGTAGATTAGTTATATATATAATAAATATTATAATATCTAAATATCAAAATTAAATATATATTTTTTATAGTGGACACTGATTTATTTCCTTTTGTTTTTAGTAAATGATAAATCCATGTAGATCATTATATAATTATATAATATATATTATATAATTTAAATGAAAAATAAAATTTATTGGTTTTCTCGGTTAATATCCGTACCATATCCATATCCACGGTTTTTTTATAAATATATATCCAAACGATTTATATGGTTTATCCAAAATCATACCATATCGCCTAATTCGATTCGGTTCGGTTCGGTTTTACCGTATTGAACACCCCTAAGTGTATTGGTGTCCTTAGTTTGTTATGGAGTAGTGGAGTACATTTTGTAGAAAATCGCACAATATGATTTTTTTGTCATTTAATAAAATATCTACTATATATTAAAAGGAAAAATTATTTTTTAAAAAACATTAAATTTACTGAATATTGCATTATATGTCATTAGTCTAATGAATAAACAACAAAATTTCATTAAATATAATAATATATATAAAAAATCTTATATCTATAGCTACACACAACTTAAAAAATCTTCTCCTACTATTCATGTAACCAAATAAGTATACAATTATCTATACAAATATTCAAAATCTATTGAGGGAAAAAAATCTATTAATTCAATTTAAATAAAAGTTTCTTAATAAATTAATTAGTTAGAGCAAAATTTTAACTTAAAAAAACTACTTTTTCATTTAATTAACCTATCCTATCTCCATTAAGAGAATTTAATGTTCCACAAACACACAAAAATCATGCCAATAGTATAACGAAACATAGAGGCAAATTGGTCATTTTTTCCATACCACAAGGACAACACATATGACATTTATTCTAAAAAACCACCAATATGGTATTTTGTGTAAAAAAAAAGTCAACATTATGGTATTAGTTCCCGAAGACATCTTCTGTGTCAATATTGGCTATCTTGATTTGTTCAAGAGCATTAGTGTATTTAGGGGTGTTCAATCTGGATATCGGTTCGGTTTCGGTCGGTTTTTTTGGTTTTTCAGTTTTTTGGTTTATAATAAATAGCTACCATATTGGGACCACATCTACTTCGGTTTGGATACCTTCAGTTTCAGTTCAGTTTTTACCAAAAACTATATATATGTTATTTTTTTATATATATTTAAAATATTTGTAAACATGTGGAAAATTTAATTGATTGGTAATTCATCTTTTATTTATTTTTTGTAAAAGATATGATAAAGACATTATTCACTAAGTTATAAACACAATAATTATAATGGTTTCATAAGAGATGGCAGAAGTTAAAAAATAATAAATAAATAAAATCAAAACTTATAACGACAGCAAAAAAAACACCAAAACTATTGGAATTCCTCGTATTAATGTCAACCACCAATTTATTGCCTTCTCATGATGCACATAAAATTATGTCGATTTAAAATAAAAAATTATTAATAATTTTGATTTAGTTGATATATTTACAATATAACTAACTAACGCATAAATGTTTGAATTACTAAAAAATAATTTTTTCCTTATAGTGGACACATATTTTTTTAATTTTTTTTAGCAAAATTTAAATTTATGTAGATTATTTAATTATATACAAATATTATACTATCTAAATATCAAAATTAAATATATTTTTATAGTTGACACTGATTTATTTCCTTTTGTTTGTAGTAAATGATAAATCCATGTAGATCATTATATATTTATATAATATATATTATTTAAATGAAAATAATATTTTTTTCTCGGTTTAATCGATTTTTTCGGTTAATATACGTACCATATCCATATCTACGGTTTTTATAAATTTATATCCAAACAGCTTATATGGTTTATCTAAAATCATACTATATCGCCTTATTCAATTCGGTTCGGTTTGGTTTTACCGTATCGAACATCCCTAAGCGTATTGGTGTCCTTAGTTTGTTATGGAGTAGTGGACTACCTTCGATAGAAAATCGCACAATATGATTTTTTGTCATTAAATAAAATATCTATTATATATCAAAAGGAAAACCTTTTTTTTTTTTAAAAAAAATATTAAATTTATTGAATATTACATTATATGTCATTAGTCTAGAATAATGAATAAACAGAGAAAGACCTTTATCTCAAGTGGCAAGGTGCCTTCTCATTAAATCCAGAGGTTGTGGGTTCGAAACTCTGGTCTCGCATATGTGCGAGTTCACCCTATAGTGGGTTTAAAGGCCACCAGATCGGTCGTTGTGATCGTAACGGGCTACCGAGTCGGCCCGTTGTGACTCGGATTGTCGACAAAATAAAAAAAACAAAAAAAATTCATTAAATATAATAATATCTACAAAAGTAAATTCTTATTCTATAGCTAGCTAAACACAACTAAAAAAATCTTCTACTACTATTCATGTAACCACATAAGAATACAATTATCTATACAATAAATATCAAAATCTATTGAGTGAAAAATCTATTAATTCAATTTAAATAAAATTTTCTTAATAAATTAATTAGTTGAAGAAAATTTTTTAATTTAAAATAAGATTTGTATATATATGAATATATATACTAATATATATAAAATTATAAAATATATAAATCTAAATTTCATATACTCAATCCGTTTACATATATAATCATGCTGTGAAAATTAATATATTTTATTATAATATATAATTATAAACATATATTATTTTAGTTTTGATTTGTATTCAGCATTTATATTTTATTTATTTTTGCAAAAAAAATTGTAGTCATAACTAAAATATATATATTCCATAATTAAATTTTTGTGTTATTATAGTTTAAAATTATATTTTATAAGAGAAAAACTTATTCTACACATAGCACGAGACATTATCTAGTAAAAATGAAAAAATTAATATAGCCAACATAAAAAAACCCGAATATTTTATAGAATGCAAAATCGACATGCAAAATTAGGATTTCTATTGGATTTTTAGTATTTTAAAAGCAACATATCTTCATACAAAATGTATATAACATAACTGATTGTAGTACACTAGCATTGTTGAGCCTTCGGTTACAATTTTGGACATAAAAGAAAACACTATGTAGAGTTTTAAACGCATGGATCATATTAAATTGTAAAATGAAGATTGGGTACATTGGTTATGTGTAAACCAAGGAAAGTGCATGCAGATTGTGTGTATCTTGTTTTAAGGAATGAAATATGTAAGTGGTGCCTTGTTATGTTATTGTTACATATTTTTAAGGTATTTTCACTAGTCACACAAAGCAAAAACTTCATTTTTATTTGCCTTAAAAGATAAAGCTATGTGATCAATTAGTTAATGAGTCAGTACATGTTTTTTATGTGGTACAAAAGATCTTGAACTATTTTATTTTTGAAAGATTCTCAAAAATACCATAAAAAATTAGGTATATTTAAAAAAATACCACAAATTTCTAAAAGTACAATAATTTTTTTAGATAAAGGTTTTATTGATAATAGAGCTAAAAATAGCCCAATAATACACCAACAGTCCAATCACCATAACAATACAACAGTTATCTAAAACCCAAAATCCCATAATAGGCTTCTGAAGCCTATCTGGCCCGAAAACTAGAGAAAACCCAAAACCCAAAAACAACTAAGAAAACCCTAATTGTCAAAACCGCCCCGAGTTATGCTGCAGACTTCACCGCGCCACTAACGACGACCCCGCAACGGAGGACTGAGACGGCGGCGCCACAACTACCGCCCACGAAAAAACGTTGGAGAAGAGGAGGAGGAAGCCGAGCTGAAGAAAATCACGGCAGGAGAAGAGAAAAGAGGGTAAGATTCTGGCGATTTGGGAAGCAGGCGATGCCACCGTCTAGTTCGGGAACGACGACTCTTCCCAACGACCATGGTTCCCCACGACTACCGAGAAGTGAAACCACCCTTACCTTTCTAGGAATCCGCCAAAGCTGCCTCGAGGTCCTCAATTTCCTCGCCATGCCGACCACCGCGCTTCTTCGCCGCATGCTAACTGGCCGGAAAGCACTGCCGAAGAAGCTTCTTCATGCCTCCGCCGGATCTCCGTGAGATTTTAGGTAGAAGAAGAACTGGAGGCTTGTAACGGCGAATGGAGTTTGTGATTCTTGGACGAGCTCGCCGGCCTTAGCTCTCACCGGCGAATCCGAGGGTCACAGTGCAAGGAGGAGCGGCTTGAGCGACGGTGGTGGGGACTCGCCGCCGACTTCCTCACCACAAGTCTTCTTCAATCTAGATATGGATCTAGAGAGAATAGAGAGAGTCGGGGAAAGGAAATCAGAGGAGAGAGAATCATAAATATCTTTGTTTCTTTTTAAAATACAATAATTTTTTCTCCAAAAATACCATAAATTTGAAATAGCTTTAAAATTTATAATATAAATCCTAAAACTCCAAAATCAAACCCTACCATTTCAAAACTAAATCATAAACTCTATTTAGTAACTCAAACCCAAAATTTTAAATTCTAAACCCTTTAAATTCACTTTTTATGTTTGTGATATTTTTGAAACATTTGAGATTGTGTGATATTTTTGAAACTTTTGGGAGTATGTGATATTTATAGAATTTGAATTTCTTGATGGTATTTCAAAAAATTTCTCTTTAATTTTAAAATATATTATATTGGGTAATAGAAACAAATCCAACTAATATAATAAAAAATCTAACAAGTCCAAGAAACATTTGACCAACCTAAACTTGGATACAACAGTACCTTCACCAAATCAAAACCTCCATCACCCGCATGCATGACACGTCACCATCACCAAACCTTAACAACCACTCATACTTCAATCTGATTGGTCTGTCACAATCACTTAAGTTGTTATTTTAATTTTAGATGTTAAAAAAAGAGAGATTTATTTCTCAAAAATAAAGAAGAAGATTTAATTCCAAATAAACTCAAATAAATAGCAAAGGGTATATAATAAGAACGCACGCTCAATGAGAGTTACGGATTCGTCTTCTTCTTCTTCTTCATCAGCGTATCTCTCTCTCTCTGAAGCTATAAAGCTCAAGGAGAGAGCTCTTCTAGATCCTGTTTGAATTTCTGTAATTTTGTATCTCACAAATACGAGAAGGAAGATTGCACATTAGAGTATATTGAATCCGAATTCGTCGAGGTTTTAGTCGGTGAATTCGATTTTTGAGCTAATTTCACAAGTCGATTGAGGTTAGTTTCTTCAATTTGGTTCCAATATTTTCACAAATTTTGTCTTTTGTACATAAAAATTTGATTTTTTTTTAATAACAAGTGATGCTTAATTCTCAGCTTGCATTATCGGTTTAATTCTTCATTTCTGGGTTTTAAGATCTAATTTCGGTTTATTGTGTTTGGGTTTTTATGGGTATTGAGATCTAATCATGGGTTTTCATAAAAATCACATTTTTTACTCTGGGCATATAAACCGAAACCCGAACCTAAAAATTCAAAACCGAACCGTTCTTCCAAATAACCCGAACGGTTCCTATATATCTCAACCCGAAAAACCGAATCCGAACCCAAACCAAACCGAAACCCAAAAGTATAACCGAAAAACCCGTATATATATATGACTATATATGTAATTGTGACTGGATAGTTATCATTTTAGGTAGAAAAAGTAGGTTTTTAGTAAGGTAACTCGGATATTTATCGGTTTTCGTCCGATATTTTGGGTTTTTGATTTGGTTAACTTGGATTTTAACTAGGTTGTTCGGATAATTTGGATTTTTTTTACGGATATTTTGGATTTTCGGTTCCATTTCGGGTCATAATAAAAATAAAAAAATCGACCCGAATCCGAACCGAATTTTTAAATAACCCGAACAATTCCTATATGCCCCTAACTGAATAACCCGAAATCCGAATTACCCGAACCTAAAACCGAACGCCCAACCATACTCCGTAATCTTGTCTTTCTTAAGCTAAAAACATCTGTTTTAATGGCGTTTCTTCTTCTTGATTGCTTGTTTTCAGGCTTAATAAAGAACGGAATGTCTACTTGCAGCAAATGTCATTCAAAATTGGTTTCTTCAAGTAGTAGCAAAGCTATATCAAAGGCTTATGATAATCCCAAAATTAGAGTAGTTTCTTCAAAACAAAAAGCTCTTAATGTGTGTTTAGTAGTTGGTGATTGCATGCTAGTTGGTTTACAGGTAACAAAATGTGACAGTAGATTTCAAATACTATGTTGTTAAAATCTCTTAGAATCTAATGTTTTTTGTTTTATGCCAATTTTTACAGCCTGTTTTAGTGTATATGTCTAAAGTGGATGGAAAGTTCAATTTTAGTCCTATAAGTGTTAATTTCTTGACTGAAATTGCAAAAGTTATATTTGCTATTGTGATGCTTCTATTCCAGGTACGTTTCTGAATTTGATTTCGGTTATTATTTGCGAAAGATCAGTTTGGTTTTTTTTTGGGTTATTTCAGTTTCTTTTATAATGAAACTGTTTGTAAGATTTTTGTGGTGATATTGTAGGCCAGGCACCAAAAAGTTGGAGAGAAGCCTTTACTATCTGTTTC
>OVAV01000442.1:0-18738 GCA_900406375.1 Iberis amara | reverse complement strand
TATTAATTTTATGAGCATTTTTTTAAGTATTTGAGGTTTTAATAAATCAATAACTTTAAATTATGAACCAAACTTTACCAAAAATTTGAGTACGAAAATGTAATTAAAAAATATTCTAAACGTAAACTCAACCTTACTAACATATCTAATATTCAACAATACAAAATGAAATATATAAAAATTACCAACAAACTATGTATTAAATTATCAGTAGAAAAGACTCTAACATAAACAAAACATTAAATTATATCACCAAATAAAAACTAATCATATTAATTTTATGAGCATTGTTTTAAGTATTTGAGGTTTTAATAAATCAATAACTATAAATTGGTCACGTGGTGGTGGCAGTGGCTTTGGTGGACCGCGTGGTGGACTTGGTTGCTCTAGGATGGACACGGCTCCGTCGTCTCCTCTCGAAATTCCGGTGGCTGCTCCTTACTCTGTCTTCTCCCTCATGGGCTGCTTATGAGTTTGGGCCGCCTACTGGGCTTTCAGATGGGCTTTTTCCTAGACTTTTTTTTATAATAATGAGTTTGTTTTGTTGTGAATATTTGCGTCCGTTTTCTTTTTTATGGTCCAATAATGTAGTGTCAAATAAAGTCATCAACATATGTATCTTAGGTAAGCGAGGATTTTAGGGGATTCGATTCTCATGTTAGTCTCCCAATTCGGTCTTCGACCGATACCAGTGGATGATCGGGGCCCGTCACAAGATCGATGGATATTATCTAGTATCAGGAATCCCGACATGGGACCTCCTTTTTATGGTTTAGTAGTAGTATTAGTCTCGTTCTTCATGGATGTTTCAACTACCCCACGAGGGTTTGTAATGTTCCCGACATGGGATATCGGTTTTCTTTTGGGATTTCCGGTTTAATCTAATATACTATATGTTGTTGAAAAAAAAAATTACGAACCAAACTTTACCAACAAATTGAGTACTAAATTGTAATTAAAAAATATTTTAAACGTAAACTCAACCTAACTAACATATCTAATATTCAACAATATAAAATGAAATATATAAACCCCAAAATTTTGTAAGTTTTATATTATACTTTGTAAACTTATTTGTAAGTTTTAGATTAATTATTTTGTTTTCGTTATCTTCTTTGGACTAATCACCAACTCATTAGAAGTTAGCCAAACACAATTTTCAATAATTTATTTTTTTGAATAAAATATTTTTGTGTGCTACAAAATTATGTCAAATGTTTTTAAATGGTATGAATATGAAAATATTAAAGCACACATTTCTATTATTATTTTTTGCCACAAGCACACATTCTATTAAACGTTCAAAATACATAAATAAATATATTTTATTGTGGTTCAAAAAATTAGTGGTATTGATTTTCTCAATAAATTATGTCATAGTAATTTTTGATGAACACTATATCACAAGTGTATATAAATAAATAAAATAGAAAAAAATTCAAGATGATATCAACTACCTATTTGACAATACATACTAAAGATTTTGTTCGAAGGCAGTTTTAAGATTTTTTTTTTTTATAAAATCTAAAAATACATAAAAATAAAAAGATTTTCACGAAAAAGAATAAAAAAAAACGTTAAAGATAAATCATTATAACTGTTGTTAATAATTATAAGTTTCCTGAAAAATTATACTGTAATTTTAATTTTCAACCGATCTTTATAATTATATTTAATTAAATTATTTTGTAACTAAATAAAATCTAAATATACATTTTAAATTTATAACATTTTCTTCAAATATTTATTTACAATATATTTTTAATCCGATCATGTTAAGTTTATAAAATGGTCAGAGAGAGAACCGCATAGGGAAGCGGACATATAAAGATAAACAAACTTTCCCTATTTTCTCTCTTTTTCAGTTTTTTTATTGCCACGTCATCACTTCTAAATCATACACGTGTCATCGTCATCACCAACTTCACGTCGCTATCTCTCTCTCTTCTCATACTTACAGTTACTATTCTAATCTCACTCACGTGTGATCCGCCACATTTCTGTAAAAATCTCACATTTTCTCATCAAAAATCTAATCAAAACTTCACCTTTTTGATCTTCTTCCTCGAAAGTTCACGCCTTTTCGTTGAATCTCTTTACTCTTGGCATCAAGATCTCAACTTTCCTTCAACTGGTAATTTTCTCGGGAAAAAAAAACAGAATTTTCTCGGGAAAACGAAAAAATCATAATGGCGGGAAACGAGTGGATAAATGGGTATTTGGAAGCGATTCTTGATAGTCAAGCACAAGGGATTGAAGAAACACAACAGAAACCTCAAACTTCAATGAATCTAAAAGATGGAGAAGGAGAGTTTTTCAATCCGACAAAGTACTTTGTTGAAGAAGTTGTGACTGGTGTTGATGAAACAGATCTTTATCGGACTTGGATCAAAGTTGTAGCAACTCGTAATTCACGTGAACGTAACTCTCGTTTAGAGAATATGTGTTGGAGAATTTGGCATCTTACTCGCAAGAAGAAACAGGTTCTTGATTACAAATTGCTTCTGTTTTATAATGATTTTGTTGTAATAGGTCTAGACGTTAGGATTTTCACTAGGGTGGGCATTCGGTTTGTTCGGTTTTTCAGCCGAATTGAACCGAAAAAAGTTCGGTTCTGCATTCGGTTTGTTTGGTTCGGTTTTTCATTTTTGAAGTTCGGCTTTTATGGTCCAAAAATATTAATTTCGTTAAAATTTCGGTTAATTTTAAGTTTATTTTCGGTTTTTTTCAGTTTTTTGTTTTGTTTTTTTTCGGTTTTTTTTTTGTTTTTCGGTGAATTTTAGCGAGTTTGGTTCGGTTAATTTAGTAAAAAAAAATTGTTGCTGAACCGAAACCGAACTAAAATATAAAAAATTCCCGAATCGAATCGAATAAACCGAACCAAACTAAATTCGGTTAGGTTTAAATGCCCACCCTTAATTTTCAGTTCGGTTTTTTTGGTTTGAGTTCATTTTGCTTTCTTCTAAAAGTTCTTAACAAAAACAAAAGTTGTATGTAACTAATATTATGTAATTTAAAATATCTAATTATATTATTTTACATTTAATAAAAATATAATTTAGTTTTGGTGAAATTCGATTTAATTATTTTTTTTTTTTGGTGAAATTCGATTAGTTTGGATATTTGGTTTCTGTAACTTTGATTCGTTTGAATTTGGTTCCAGTTATTTGGATAATATATTTTTATATCCATTTATATACTTTCATAATATTCATATAACTTTATAATTATAATGATGTTCAGAATTTAATATTTTGATTTGATTTGGTTCGGTTATTCGGATATTGGTTATTTTGTATATCTTTGCTAATGAGTATTGTTACAGTTAGAATGGGAGGATGCGCAGAGAGTAGCTAATAGGAGATTGGAGAGAGAACAAGGAAGGAAAGATGCAACAGAAGATTTGGATGAAGATTTATCAGAAGGAGAGAAAGGAGATGGTGTTGGTGAAATTGTACCTGAGACACCAATAATACAACTTCAACGCAATTTCTCTAATGTTGACGTTTGGTCTGATGATAAAAAAGAGAATCGTCTTTACATTGTCCTTATGAGGTATTATTCCTCTGTTTTTGTATTCCTCTTGTGTTCCATTGATTGATTGTATGTGTTCATTTGTTAGTTTGCATGGCCTGGTTCGTGGAGAAAACATGGAGCTTGGTAGTGATTCGGATACCGGTGGACAGGTACATTGTAGTTTCTGTTAGGATTATAAATTTCTAACTCAAAATCAGTTACCAAAATCAATTGGTAATGAGTGGATTGATGTATGTTTCTTATATATCAATGTTTTCTATTATGTTTTTGATGTGGAATGTTTTTCTTAACACGTTTTCAAATAATGAATTTTTAGTCATTAATCTTGGAAGAGATTAATTTCAGGTGGATTGCGAATCAGATATATATATATATATATATATCTTATATACTGTGTTTACTTATAAGATGTATCTTATAAACAATTTTCAATGATTTTAAACCAATAGTATTTGATTTTTTTTTTCAAATTCTCAATTAGTGTATCTTGAAATATGTAATTTGCAATTAAAACTACATTGAAATGTGAGAAAATTGTCTATTTATAAACAAAAGTTTTTTTATAATCTAAAACATCATATATTTAAGAACGGAGAGAGTATTGTTTTGTCCATTTATGTTCCGATGTAAAATATTTTCCCTAATAGTTCCAAGTTTTCGATAAGCTTGAATCTAAAATTTTGGATTCTAACTTGTTTTCTTTACCAAAGAAGTGGAGGTCTAGTGATAGTGTTGTCGGTTGGTTCACTCGTAATCCTGGTTCTAACTCTTTTAGTACAAAAGTGTCCCTTTTTTAAATCGAAATATTTAAAGTTTAACCAAAAAAGCTTGTTATCTTTGTGGATTTTCAGGTGAAATATGTTGTGGAGCTAGCTAGAGCATTAGCAAAAATGCCTGGTGTATACCGAGTAGATTTATTTACTCGTCAAATATGCTCATCAGAAGTTGATTGGAGCTATGCAGAGCCAACGGAAATGCTAACCGTGGGCTCTGCTGAAGATTGTGATGCAGATGTAACGGGAGAAAGCAGCGGAGCTTATATTATTAGAATACCATTTGGTCCACGAGATAAATACTTAAGAAAAGAGATTCTATGGCCATACATCCAAGAATTTGTTGATGGAGCTTTAGCTCACATTCTAAACATGTCTAAAGTTTTAGGAGAACAAATCGGGAATGGGAAACCGGTATGGCCATATGTGATTCATGGACATTACGCGGATGCAGGAGATAGCGCGGCTCTTCTTTCTGGCGCATTGAATGTTCCTATGGTCTTAACCGGTCATTCTTTAGGAAGAAACAAACTTGAACAGCTTTTGAAACAAGGGAGACAATCAAAAGAGGATATAAATTCGACGTATAAGATTATGAGAAGGATTGAAGCTGAAGAGCTTTCTCTTGATGCCGCGGAGCTTGTTATAACTAGTACTAGACAAGAGATTGATGAGCAATGGGGTCTTTATGATGGGTTTGATGTTAAACTTGAAAAAGTCTTGAGAGCTCGTGCTAGGCGCGGTGTTGATTGTCATGGAAGGTTTATGCCAAGAATGGCGGTAAGTACATCAAGAACGATCGGCTTGTGAAAACTTATGGTTTTTAAAGTAAGATTTGAGTGAATAATTAAGTCGATTGCCCAGGTTATTCCCCCGGGAATGGATTTTACAAACGTTGAGGTTCAAGAAGATAATGCACTTGAAGGAGATGGAGAATTAGCTTCATTAGTTGGTGGAGCCGAGGGCTCTTCTCCTAAAGCAGTTCCAACTATATGGTCTGAGGTAAGTTTTTATTGGTACAAGACCGACTTTGACTTTGAGCTCAAGTACGAGTTTGCTGTTCATTTTTTCTTCTTTCAAAATTTCAGTTTAAGAAGTAACCATTTTTGGTCAAATTATGTCAGATAGACTACCATTTTATTTTAGATTGTGGCTTTTAAAATCGTAGGATCAATCCTACTTTTTCCAAGGCCGTTTTGAGTCCAAACAAAGAAAATATGAGTTTGTCGTTCATTTTTTTATTTTCAAAATTTTAGTTTAAGAAGTAGACGTTTTTTTGTAAAACTATGTAAAACCAAATACTTTTTCATTTTAAATTGTGGCTTTTATACTCAGGACCGATTCTACCTCTGTTAGAACCGGTCCTCAGTCCAAACAGATTAAGTACAAGCTCGCAGTTTTTTTTTTATTTACAACATTTTAGTTTAACAAAACCGTCAATTTTTTGTAAATTTATGCAAAGCGAACTATTTGTTTCATTTTAGATTGTGACATTTAAAATCGGCTCGGAGACTTCATTATCTTGTCTTACATATCGTTGTCTAAATCTTTCATTGATGTGAATTTGGTCAGGTGATGAGATTTTTCACAAACCCACACAAACCAATGATATTGGCATTATCTAGACCAGATCCAAAGAAGAACATAACAACTCTTTTAAAAGCATTTGGAGAATGTAGACCTCTACGAGAGCTAGCTAATCTAGTAACTGTTACATTCTCAATCGATTTCTGCGATAAAAGAAATCGAAAAACTCTCTGTTAATGAATGAAGTTGTTTTTCTTATGTGTTTTTTTGCAGACTTTGATTATGGGGAATAGAGATGATATAGATGAATTACCATCAGGAAATGCAAATGTTCTTACAACAGTTTTGAAACTCATTGATAAATATGATCTTTACGGGTTTGTTGCTTATCCTAAGCATCATAAACAATCTGATGTTCCTGATATATATCGACTTGCTGCAAATACAAAAGGTGTTTTCATAAATCCGGCTTTGGTTGAACCTTTTGGTCTTACACTTATTGAGGTAAAGACTCTTATTGATGTGTAATATATGTGTAGTCGTTTCTTAGAAATGTCGAATGTGGACCGGTCTAGAAACATAACTAACAAGGAAATAAACTAACCCGGTTTAAACATTGTAGGCTGCGGCTCATGGTCTTCCGATGGTGGCTACTAAGAATGGAGGACCGGTCGATATACATCGGGTAATATGTGTGTTGAATCCGAATTTCGGTTCGGTTTTAGTCTACTTTTTCGGGTTTTTAAACTTTCGGTTTATAAATAATCATATTAGAAGAAGAAGTGGTCAAAAGATCACATTTAACCTTTGCTCACCGGAACTCGACTTCACATAATTGCGAAACTCGTTGAATTGTGACAAAAAATAATTATAATCATATATGAAATAAAATATCATGTATTATGGATGGTTTGATTCGAATTAGTTTTAGTAAAATTGTACTTTATATTCTCAAATAAATTTTGGTTTTGCTTTTTTTTGTTGTTGTATTTTTGCATACACAAAAAATGGAACAAATTAATTTGTATTATGATATAGTTCGATTTTTGATTCGGTTTTTGCGTTTCGGTTCACTTTGGATCAATATGGTTTTTTATTTATTTTTCTATTTCGGTTTTTGGTTTTTGAATATACAAGAAATGATTCTAATTTAATATGGTTCGATTTCAGATCAGTTCTTTCGGGTTGGTAATGATCCGATTGGTTCGATTTTTCCGGTAATCTGATCCATTTTAGATCGAATTTTCGGATTTCAGGCATTGCATAACGGTTTGCTCGTGGATCCACATGATCAAGAGGCAATAGCTAATGCCTTGTTAAAGTTGGTCTCCGATAAGAATCTATGGAATGAGTGCAAGATCAATGGTTGGAAGAACATTCACTTGTTTTCATGGCCAGAGCATTGTCGAACTTACTTGACCCGTGTCGCCGCGTGCCGAATGAGACATCCTCAATGGCATACCGATGCAGACGAAATGGCAGCTCAAGAAGATGAGTTTTCACTCAATGACTCACTTAAAGACGTTCAAGATATGTCTCTACGTCTCTCTGTTGATGGAGATAAGCCGTCGTTAAACGGGTCTACCGACCCGAACGGTAATGATCCGGTTAAGCAAATCATGAGCCGGATGAGGAAGCCGGAAATCAAGACTAAACCGGAGTTACAAGGGAAGAAACAAGTTGATAACTTGGGAAGCAAGTATCCGGTTTTGAGACGAAGAGAACGGTTGGTAGTTTTAGCTGTCGATTGCTACGACCGCGAAGGAGCTCCAGATGCGAAATCTATGGTTCCGATGATACAAAATATCATTAAAGCCGTGCGGTCAGATCCTCAGATGGCTAAGAACTCTGGTTTCGCTATATCTACTTCAATGCCGGTGGATGAATTGACTCGATTCTTGAAATCGGCCAAGATTGAGGTCAGTGAATTCGACACATTGATATGTAGCAGCGGGAGCGAAGTTTATTACCCGGGAATGGAAGACGGTAAGCTTATTGCGGATACTGATTACGCTTCGCATATCGATTATCGATGGGGAAATGAAGGGCTTAAGAACACTGTATGGAAGCTGATGAATACAATTGCGGTTGGTGGAGAAGCTAGGAACAAAGGCTCGCCGAGTCTTATTGAAGAAGATATGTCTTCGAGCAATGCGCATTGCGTCGCCTATTTGATCAAAGATCGATCTAAAGTAAAAAGCTTCTCTTTTTGTTATTACTGTCTTGTGCTAATGGGTCATGTGGTATCTAATTAGGGTTTTTTATAGGTGATGAGAGTTGATGACTTGCGTCAGAAGTTACGTTTAAGAGGTCTTCGTTGCCATCCTATGTATTGTCGGAATTCAACTAGAATGCAAATTGTTCCTCTTCTTGCTTCTCGATCTCAAGCTCTCAGGTACGTAAGCAACCATATATTTGTCAATCCTAGGGGTAGGTATTCGGGTTTCTGTTCGGGTAATTCGGGTTTCGGGTGCGATTACATATGACTCAAATAAGAACCGAGTAGATTTCGGTTCGGGTTCGGGTTGGTTTTTGTTTTTTTTTACCAAAATCCGATATGGAACCGTTTTTTTTTTTTGGTTCGGGGTTTTCGGGTAGTTTGGATTTTTGGGTTTTTCGGGTAGTTTGGATTTTTGATCTTATATTTTGAATTTACGGTTTGGGTTTTTCGGATGACATGGATAATTCGGATAATTTAGGTCCAAAACCCAATTTAAACCCGAGTTACCCAAACCAAAATACCAGAAATACAACGAAAAATCTGATTTAGCCGACAATAATTGCTTATATATATATAAATACTTTCGGGTTTTTGGGTACCCGTTCGGATTTTAATTCGGATCCGGTTTGTTCGAGTATCCCTATTAAAAAGTTATAAAACTCATTCGGGTTATCTGAAATACGGTTCGGTTTCCATTCGGATTTTGGGTAAAACGTCCAGCTCTAGTCAACCTTATTATTTATTAATATGGGTAATTCGGATAAACTCCATTGATCTAATCTAATTTTTGCGGTGCAGATACTTGTTTGTGCGGTGGAGGTTGAACGTAGCGAATATGTACGTGGTGCTCGGAGAACACGGTGATACCGACTACGAAGAGCTGATCTCTGGCACACACAAGACGGTGATCGTCAAGGGACTAGTCACATTAGGCTCTGATGCTCTTCTCCGGAAAATGGATCTTCGAGACGACATCGTTCCGTTAGAGAGTCCTTTTATCGGTTTTGTTAAAGCTGATTCACCGGTTAATGAGATAACCGATGTTTTAAAACAGCTTTCTAAAGCCACTGCTTGATTCAACTAACATTAAGTCCGGTTCTGTAGATTGATTGATTCTTCTTCTTCTTTTTTTTTTTTTTTATGTTTGGGAGTATAATACACTTTTCTGTTAAATATTGGTAGTTTTTTTTTTGTGTATCAACAAATCCTAATTCATAATTGAGACAATTACATAAAGTCGAATCCTAATAAATAGTATAGATGTGATTATTTTAACCTGTTGAGTAATGTTTCTTAAATTTTGATAGTTTGGTCCATCAAATATTTTGGATCTAATACGATTTCATAAAAATAATTATAAATTATAACCTGCTGGTCAATTGTATGAGTTTTGCAGATATTCAAATCCTAGATAGAAAACAAGAGAAAAAAATCATCTCTGTTTGATAAACTGAATTTTTTAAATACTAATTGACATCATTAAACATTCTGACTAAATTCTAATCCATCAATTATTTGTTAATCTTCTTTTAAATAATATTAAATTGTAAGATTTTTAAAACAAACATGAATACTAGTAGACAAATACATTTTTATTTTTAGTTTTTACAAAATAGTTTTTTTTTTTACCGTCAATATATTGTATTTGATTAAGAAAAGAAGCAAACTCACACAGGGTACAATAAGTCCCACCAGGGGAAGGTACAAACTCATATTGGTAGATGCCTCTAAAAGAGAGGAAAGAAACTACTTCTAAAAGTAAGAATTCTAAAAAAAGATTAAAAAGTCCCGAAGGACCACGGAAAAGAGAAAGGAAACCTTTTCTAATCCGCAACAAGTCCAAATTAACCCGTGATATCAGTAGAGTACCGGATCGGGAAGGGAGTACCGGGATTATGTCCGCGAAGATCTGTTCTAATCCTAATTCTAAAACAAATATAAAGACGACATTGATAATAAAAAACCGAAAATTACAAAGACTTCACAAAAAAACCAAAAGAAATTATTAAACAACAAAATAGTCTAGATTTGATGAGGATAATATAAATTTGTTTTATTTTTTTAAACAAAAATTAGACAAGAATATTATTGACTATGAAAGTAAGCTTATTACAAAATAATAAACCGGCCGGTTTAATAAATGCATTATACAATTACATTGATTAACGAAAAATTCAACATCTCGCCAGTGGGAAAAACTCCATCGAGAGAGAGAGAGAGTTTTAATACGCAGAACACTGCGAATTCTCAGGGGAAGATCTTCTTCATCTTCCTAATTCTCAAACGCGATGCGAAGGCAAGCTGATGCTAAATTGTTACTTCTTTTTCATTTTCTTGATCAAATTTTTTGTTTATCTGGAAATTTCTGGTGTCTAGGATGCAGATTTCGTTTCTGTAGAGCTTTATTGGTTGGATCGGTGTTGATTTTGAGTGATCTTGCAGGTTAGGGCACAACCGGCTTCACGGGAAGACGGGAGGAGTTGGAACAAAGGGGATGGTGGCGAAGCTGTCTATTGGAGTTATTGTTCTACTAATCTGTACGCTCTCGCTGCTCTTCTCGGTTAACCTCGGTGGCAATCGTGAGCCGACTCGTTCATCTAAGGTTAGTTCACTCTGCTTTGTATTTGGAGCAGTGATTTGTAGCTGAGTATCAGATCTTCTTCTGTTTGAGTGACGATGAACTGAGCTTGATAGTGTTAGTTAGCCTTTTCTGATTTCAGCCTTCGATCTTTGAGCAGATAAACGTGGAAAATCTCTGGCAGAGTGCTGAATCTGACGGTTGGAGACCATCTTCTGCACCACGATCTGACTGGCCTCGTATGTATGTTCATCTCGTGTTTTGAGCAGTAATGATTTACCTCGATTCTAATCTCAAAGTCTGGAGGGCATTTTGAGGTTGAAATGATGTTAAGTCTCTTCTGATTCCTTCTTTTTTGCAGCCCCTGCTAAAGAGACAAATGGTTATCTCCGTGTTCGATGTAACGGTGGTTTGAATCAGCAACGCAGTGCAGTATGTGTTCTATTATAACATCCGATTTTTCTTCCTTACCCTGTTTGAATCATTTCACCAGAGATTTTATCTTATCTTTAAGTTTTTTGGAGTTGAGAGCTAGCTTCAATCTCCATTGCATCTGATGGTTTTATCTTTGATTTGGCTAATGTTGACATATGGGTATTGCAGATATGTAATGCAGTTCTTGCTGCCCGGATCATGAATGCTACACTTGTGTTGCCTGAATTAGATGCAAACTCGTTTTGGCATGATGACAGGTATTGTTGATTCCTCTGTTGCACTCAGAAAATTCTTGCTAAATGCAGAGTTTATTTATCTTGTTTATGTTAGTCTGATATCGAAGTTTCAAATAGACAATAGCAAAGGTCACAGAATTTATGTTTTTCTAAATATCATCAGACAGAAAACTTTTACAGGATTTCTTCATTTTAGTTTATGGGATACCAGAGTTGATGTGTTCAGAAGAGAAAACAAAATTACATTTAAGTTTTTGTCTTTATTCTCTAATCTATTATTGTTTTGTTCCTAGTGGTTTTCAAGGTATCTATGACGTTGAACATTTTATTGAGACACTGAAATATGATGTTAAGATTGTGGGAAAGATCCCTGATGTTCATAAAAATGGAAAAACCAAGAAGATTAAAGCTTTTCAGGTGCAAGCATAAAGATATTTTTGGTTTTCACATAAGCTTGAAGTCTGATAGTAAAGGTTTAATATATTTGTTCCTCGTTATTTCTTTGAATCAGATTCGTCCTCCTCGAGATGCTCCTATTGAATGGTACCTAACAACTGCTCTTAAGGCAATGAAGGAACATAGTGCTATCTATCTTACCCCATTTTCACATCGTTTGGCTGAGGAAATCGACCATCCAGAATATCAACGGTTAAGGTGCAGAGTGAACTACCATGCGTTAAGATTCAAGCCACACATCATGCAGTTAAGCGAATCAATCGTTGACAAGCTCAGATCGCAGGGACACTTTATGTCGATCCATCTTCGTTTTGAAATGGATATGTTGGCATTTGCAGGGTATGCTCTTTTACAACAATCTTACAAAGAAGTTTGTTGTCTTGCAATGGTTCACTATCTATTTTCCACAGATGCTTTGATATATTCAACCCTGAAGAACAGAAGATACTTAAGAAGTACCGTAAAGAAAATTTTGCGGAGAAAAGGCTTATTTACAACGAAAGACGGGCTATCGGGAAATGTCCATTGACCCCTGAGGAGGTAACTAAGACATTGTTGTAGGTAGGGTTGGGCAAAAAAACCATAACCGAAAAAACCGAACCGAACCGTAATTAATTGATTCGGTTTGGTTTCGGTTTTACCTAAAAACCCGTTAGGTTAGGATAATAAAAATATTTAGGTTTCGGTTCGGTTAAAAACCGTAAAACCGTTCGGGTTTTTCGGTTTTCAAATTAACCATATAAAAAAAATTGTTAGAATTATAATGTAAGAAATAATCATTTTAGTTCACATACACCCAACATATCTATTCATGATTTTTTTATTTTACTTTTGTTCAAACATTCTTGACGATATAGAAGTTTTTCTCAAGTTTTTTTTTATCTAGCTTAAATTTTAATAGATTTGATTTGGATATTTAGACTTTATTTTGAACTTTGTACGTTTTTATTATTTTTGTATGCACATTTTTTATTTAGTATTGGTTGTAGTGCCTTATATTTCACATATAAAATTGAAACTTAAACAAAATCGAACTAAACTGATTTTTCTTACAGTTTTTTATGGTTTCTTTTTTCAAAACATTTAAACCGAAAAAACCAAACCGTAACCGGACCTTAAACCGAATGGTTTTAGTTTTCATAAAACCAAAAAACCGGAAAACCGGAAAAATCGAACCGTAAACCGGAATGCCCAGCACAACTTGTAGGCATTTGAATCACATCGTGACAATTTTGGTTGATCCTTGTAATGCAGGTAGGTCTTATACTACGAGCAATGAGATTCGACAACTCCACAAGAATATACTTAGCAGCAGGTGAACTTTTTGGCGGAGAACGGTTCATGAAACCATTTCGAACTTTATTCCCACGGCTTGACAATCATAGCTCAATAGACTCTTCTGAGGAGCTTTCAACAAAGTCACAAGGGTTAATAGGATCAGCTGTTGATTATATGGTTTGTCTACTCTCTGATATTTTCATGGTAACATACGATGGACCGAGTAATTTCGCAAACAATCTCTTAGGTCATCGTCTTTACTACGGTTTTCGTACTACAATAAGACCGGATCGAAAAGCTTTAGCTCCGATATTTATAGCTAGAGAGAAAGGAAAAACTGATGGGTTTGATGAAGCAGTGAGAAGAGTAATGGTTAAAACAAATTTTGGAGGACCTCATAAACGTATATCTCCTGAATCGTTTTATACAAATTCATGGCCTGATTGTTTTTGTCAGATGAATCCGAAGAAAGTTGGCGATAAATGTCCCCCGGATAATGTTGTCGAGATTCTTCAGAGCCGGTTAGACTTAGAGAGTCAAGGAGATTCAGATTCGTCTACTCAGATGAATTCTACGGTTATTGGATTAGAACGGTGAGGATCATTTAAGTGTTAAGCCATTGAAATGTTTTACAGTGTATACCAAAACTTTGTTTGAAAACTGATACTAAAAAGAGCAGAAGAGAAGTCTTGAGATTTATGTTTCTCTCTGCCAAACATTTTTTTTCGTTGTGAAGCATAGATTTTTGAATCTTCTTTCTAGATTTGTAACAAAATCTTAAGACAAATGAAATTCGACATATATGTATTTGTTTTATAAAATAATTGGTTAATTGGATATTTTATAATATGTTAAAAAGTACTTCGAAATTTTTTTTTTTGGATTTATGTATTTATTTTATAAGTAATGAATAGTTATATATAAGTAAATCGTGAATATACTTACAAAAAAAATAGTAAATCGTGAATATTAAAAACGTTAAGGTGAATTATTTGTATGAATAGTGAATTGTTTGGGTATAGAGTGAAATGAATATTAGAAATGTTTTTTTTTTGTCGGACGAATTTTAGAAATGTTAAGGGTGAATTATTCAATTTTTTGTGTGAATAAACAAAATTAATTCATTTTCTAAATTAAAAAATAAAAATACATTTTTTATTTAGTGTAACATGTTTTTCACAATGTAAATGTCAAAAAAGATAAAACAAAAAAGCTGTTTAATTAAACCTTTCATTTTTCTGCAAAATTCACAAGTCTTTAAGCTGATTTATACCTTTTGCTTTACTTAGTGTTGTGTGTTGGAACACTAAGATAGAACTTAGTGTTCTTGAAATCATCTAGTAATGGATTGTATCCATCTTTTGTTCTCGTCTTTGATGGTAAACCAAACTCATCCATGAAAGCTGATGTATCAAGCTACATACAAAACACAAAAAAGGGTTAGCAGAAACATCTTTCTCTTATGTGTAATGTGTTGAAGAATGAATGTTGTTTTTTTACAGTGAGAGTTCTTCTTTTCCTTCCTTTTTTCGACGGTGTCCCATCTTTTTCCAATTTCCTCCATCCGGAACAATAATGATCCATTCGTTCCAAAAGCCAGAAATCAGTCGGAAAAAATATATCAGCATCACCCTGTCAAGATCATTCAAGTTACATATGAATTGTAATGCTTGATAGTGTTCATTTCGGGTAATGGGTCGGGTAATAATGGGTAGGGGTCGGAGACGGGTAGTTCGGGTATGGGAAATTAATACCCAAAGCATACCCTTAAAACTAAGGGTCGGGTAATGACGGATACTGTTCGGGTAAGGGTCAAGTAGTTAAAATCAATACCCGTTTAATATTCGAACTCGTAATATATTATATAAATTTGACTAGTATGTGTATTAAAATTTGAAAATAGTATAATGTTTGATTATAATATTATATCTTTATAAAAATGGTTTAGAAAATTGAATAAAATAGTTACAAAATCGAAAATATGACATAAATAACCGATTACGTAAGTTTTTTTGAACGTTATTGAATCATATATTTATTATAACACAAAATTTATATTTATTTTTGAAAAAATTATTATCATTATACTTAAGTTTAAAAATAATTATACAAATTTAGTTATGTAAATGGATAATTCTGGTACCCAAATTATTACCCTTACCCAACCCTTACCCGACCCTTACCCGTTTAAAATTTTTTTCTTGACCCAAACAGATAATTATCNATCGGGTACATGGCGGGTCGGGTTACCTAACCCAAAATGGACAAGCCTAAGCTTGAATATGAGGCTACAAGCTTGAGACAACTACTTAATTCACAAAGGAGGATTAAACCAAACACAAGAAATTTTCAGATATCATCTCGAACCTTTGCTTCCAGATAACTACTGTAATCTGAGCTATATCCATCTTTCTGCAAATACAAAACATTGTTAAAGAAATCGTATGCGGCGTGAGAACTATTCTACTGTAATCTTGAATCAAGTTTGTAATGAATAGTTAGAATTGACCTTTGTTGAAACCAGTGGGGCTCTTTCACCAGGAACTTTCACATCAGGCAAGAAGCTAAAATCTGAAGCAATTAGAGACATTTTTGGAAGCTTTTCATGTAAAACCTCTAGCAGTTTCTGTAAAATTCCAAATTTTTAGAACAGAGAAACAACACAATCTTAACATGTAGATACCATTTTTTCTACTTACCAAACAACTTGTTGGAAGCCAACTACGTCTAGGTTTGGGAAATAGTTTAGACCAGATTTGTTTTGGTTTTGAAATCGGATCATCTTCAAGTTCGATAATGTCAATGCAACGCTTGATCAAGGGATCTTCTAATGGCTTGTATAGCTCAGAGAGTGCTTCGCTAGAAATTTATTAGAAATTGTAATCAAAATCGACTTCATTTGAATCAAATATAGTATTCTCTTTACCTGTCTGGTTTATTTTCAACTAAGACTTCCATCCATGGAGAAACTTGACTTTTTGAATAGACAAGATCATGTGGGAGATTATCTAGAACCTGTAATGGCATTAGTTGTGGATTCTTCTTTGATACAAAAGACCATCCTATCAAATAGAAATATAACTACTTAATTGCGTACCTCGAGCATTATCACCCAGCATGGTTGTTGCTCCACATTCCCTGTTTCAAAGTTCGTTCCATAAGCTCATATAGATAGCTTCATCGTCAATAAATTGAGTTTTTTTCGATGTATAAAAATCTTAACTAATATGTACGAAACAGTAAGAACCTCACTCCATCCAGATAAGTCAGATGCATCACGACACTCAACTCGGAACTTTGATAGATGACTTCCAACTTGTGCGACAGTTTCTTTTTGAATCTTAGCCAGTGAAGGACTGATTTCTATAGAACTGATATACATTGACATAACATGCAGTTAATATATCTAATAACTGTATCATTCGTGCTAGCTTAATCTGAAAAGAGAGCATACATACGTGTAGCTCATGTTGTTATAGATTCTTTCTGGAGCATTTAACATTATGTAGTCCAATACACCTTTTGCACAAGTGCCAGATCCACCACCAATTTCATAAATCTAAGTACATGTTTTGAGTATTAACAGAAGAATCAGTGCAAATGCAGACTTTAACTCACATATTGAAGATCATAGAAACAAACCTTTAATGGAACTGAGAGATTTGTGGTACGCAGTATAGCTTCTGCAATCCCATGAGCATACCAAGGCTACAAGAGATGATTTTGACATCATAAAATAAGAGAAGTACGATAAGAGAAAGCTACATCAAGAACTAATCCATGAAAATTTCACCTTGAAAAGTTCCACTGGAGTAAACCAAGAAATGTCACTCTGCTTGTATACTTTTTCCAAGAGATTCATGTATGCTTTCCTACCTAGGACCAGAAAAAGCAATCGACTTACTGGATATGACGAGATAACATCCAAAACCAAATAAGTTGCCTGAACAACAAACAAATAACTAGCAAACAAACAAAGAAAGACCACATGCTCCTGTAGAATAAGAACTAATGTTGCTAAGTCTAACACTAACGCAAGGTGAAACTTGAAGTTTGAGCTTACCTTCAAGCTGATTGAACTTAATGCTTCTCTCTAAAACACCAACTGACCTTGAACGTTGAGAGAAGTAGCCATGTTTTGGATCGTATAATGCTGTGTGTATGAAATCTCGAACCTGTTTCAGTTTAACCAAAGAGTTAGTCTCACATTGTATAAATCACCAAATGATATGTATACAAGAAATATGTAGAATCAAGAAAGAGATATGATACAATAAACTCTGTGAACAGATTCATCATCCACACAACAAATGAAGACAGAAACTCTTGAATAAGAAGAATCAAAACATAAATTCTCTATGAACTTGTAAATTCTTTTTTCTTTTGTACTGATTAGCATACACAAGTCTCGAGAATCTTAAGAGAAGCTTTTGAAAGGTTTTTTCAGATCTCACAACCTCATTTTCATACTATCGGAAAAGCGAAACTAACAGCCAACAAAAGAAATTTATATGGTAAAACAGAGAGAAATGCGTGTGATAGTCAAGGAACAAACTCACGAGAACTGGTTCATCGCCTATGAGCTTCTGAGTAGAGAAGAAAGCTCGAAACGATCCAATACATGGTAGATCCACATGATCAACATTTCTACGGAAAAGGATTAGAGGAAGCTTCCGAGAAGAAATAGATCGAACGAGAGCCATGAGGTCGCCCTCTCTCTCTCTCCGTCACGTTCAGTTCGCCGACGGTGGCTGAGTCGATGCAAGAGAGGTGGAAAGTAAAGAAGAACCGGTTTAGGCTTCACAGAGGTTTAGGGTTTAGATCCGGTTCGGTACTCAAAAGTCGTGGTTTTGATGTTAAAATTTCTAAAAACTAGAATCCAACCGTATCTGCCCAATTTCCTCTTTGTTTACATATGCTGACAAAAAACTTTGGATAAAACCTCAAAAAAATAATTTGGTAGAAAAAATTTTAATCGAGTAGTTTGAAAATTTAACTATTAAAACTAAAATCTCTGTGTAATTAACTTCACTTGTGAAATTGAGGTATGAAAAAAAAATTGAACGGTATATTTTAAAGGGGGAAAATCGACAACCATAAATTATAAAGTGACTGAATATACAAATACGCTAGGGTTTTTTCACACATTACCCACTGACCTACATAAGATCCAATTTCTTTTTCTTCTAAATTTTTAAATAGCGTAAAAATAAAAAGTTAAATTATTATTGAAAAAACTCACAAGGAAAATATATGTTTTATTAAATTTTAATATAAAAAATAATTAAGTATATATTTGAAATAAAAGGATATGGTGAATCTAAAAGATGGAAAAATACTGATTTTCCAAAATTTTAGTCACAAAATGCCTTATTCCCAATTAAATAAATAACCTACCCATTTTATTAAAATACTCTCTAATAAATAAGTTATTCACATTTTGGTAAAAATAATAGTTTCATTTTACCAGATGCATTTAAATTTGTATGCAAACATTTAAATTTATTATCATATATATATATATAATAATAATTTGTTTTCAATTAAAGTAAATAATTTTTGAATACTTCTACGAAAATGATGGTTGATTTTCGTTAATATTAATACAATATTTTTTCGTAACTGATTATTTTTGCTAACCGACAAGAAGAATCTATATATTATTAATTGGAAAGAACTATTGGAAGAAAAACCTTT
>OVAV01000441.1:1435-13071 GCA_900406375.1 Iberis amara | reverse complement strand
AGAAACGATAGCGACATCACAATGACCGCGACATATCTGGACTTTCTAGCATAGTTGGCTAACATGAACAACCATTTGAAAGATAGGACAAGTAAGATAGTGCAACTAAAGAAGAAAAAAACCCATATTGGGAGAAGAGATTGTTTTATCACCTCGTAAAGGGTCGACATCATAACAACCAGTGGAGGATAGCATATATCGACTTGACCTATGCAACCATTAGTTTTGACACAAACATTCATAAGAGTCGTTACAAAGACAATCCAAACTCCACAAAACGTAAATAACTCTTTACAGCAAGTGGGCTAATGCACAACGGGATGGATAACATGATCGAGTGTCTACCACCTATTTCGGTCCCGATCAAAAGAGCAACTTACATGTTATCACACCTTTCTCTGAAAATATTGCGATCATGGAAATGTCGTGCATGTTTTCTTTTCTCACCATGAAAATGTACGTTGCTACAACCAACCCTGACAACCACGTCACCGGTATAAGTAGCAGATGATAACAACAATAATCCAAAAGGATTTAAGATAAGCTATGATGTGTAAAGGGTTTGATCCACCTTAACCAAACTACCTCTTCAATGGTTTATCAGTACTATCAGGACCGGTCCAACAAAAATAGTGGTCCTAATCGAGAGAATAAAGTGATCTATCATTGAAAAAAAATTATATTCTATGTGGTTCAAAGACTATATCTCTGAAAAACATGTGGCCCAAAAACCTATATTTCTAAAAAATATGTGGCCCAAATTTTTTCTCAAAAAAGTGTGGTCCTAAGCCTTGGCTTAGTCCGCTTATGCCATGGGCCGGGCCTGAGTACTATGTCCAATGGCTCAATCCACTTCTTCGCATCTCTCACCAATTATTTTGTCGAGCAGTTTACGAGTAATAGGAACCTCAAAAAAATAGTCGACGATCTTTATGAGTTGAATTAAAAGGAGAATAACATCAGGTTTACATTGGTCGCTTTAATAAGGAAAAAATTTCATATCTGACTGCAACATATCCACATGAATATAAGTATTTAAGCAGGTCCACGATCTCTACAATGAGCTAACAAAATACCAATATATAACCATGAAGAGATCTCTTAAGTAAAGTATGAGCACAAATCAAGTGGGAAGAAGACTCAGCATATCGCCATCGATAATCATCCTCATTTGAATCATGGGTGATGAAGAACGATCACCCACCTAGGGATAACAAGCTATATCATAAATCGCGATGAGATTAGAGTGGTGGAAGAAGCGATAGTTAAAACATCTGGTAACCACTAATGTCCAAGCATCTTCGTCGATGTCTCTAATTATGTGTCTCATTCTTGCCTTCTAGTGATCAAAGTTTCCCCTATGGAGCTTAAGGGGTTTTTGAATAACTATTTACTTTTTCATCATCTCTGTTTTCACACATGATTTCCAACATGTATATAGATAAAATCTATTTAGGTGATCTGTTCGGGTACCAATTGAAAGATATATAACACGTAGATTAACTTCTTGAGTAAAGGATTTAAAAACATGATACTAAAATATGTATTAGGAATCTCTTAAATAATCTTGTTGCAAACTTGTTTAAGATGTTTAACACACCTTCGAAAATGTTGACTTGTCACTAGCCGATTCATAATCTATCGAACTTAACAAAGCAACAGTTGTGTGTCTCTTGTTTGGTCACTCATGTTAAGTCAGAGACTTCGAAGGACCATTTTGCAATTCTTAAAGAGTGGAGCTTGGTTACTTGGCGCCAAAGAGAATATCAGAAAAGGAGATCCCAACAAGAACATTTATGGAAATTATGATTAAATGAATATTCTAAATGGAAGATTTAGAGATGGAGCGAGTATAAAAAGGAGAGGTTGGTTTTAACCTAAAAGGTACGTCTGCAGAACTAAGAAAACACAGAGCTTTATCGAGAGAAATATACATAGAGTCTGGGTTTTCTTTGGTGAGTGAAATACGAGTGTTACACACCTGTTGGTGTGTGTGAGACAGGGTAGAATTAGGAATTGGTCAGTGTCGAGTCAACAGTTCTTGTCGTCGATTAAATCTGATTAAACAGATCTGTAAAGATTGTTTAAGTGGTTCTTAATAAATTTTTATTAGAAATTTCAACTCACATATGATTTCTCAAACAAAGCAACTCTTAACAGAAAATCTCGCAATGTTTTTCTCAATGAAAGCATAACCCTATTACCTATAGATTAAAAATCGATCCCTTATATATGTTTTACATAAGTGTTTTTCCTTTTCTTTAACTTTCCATATGTTTATCCACGTCACATCATCCTCGTTACTTTGGTGCCAAAGTCAATGATATCACATTAGTACATTACTGGTATAAACTATGATATTCTCTTATCTACAGGAGGTGGGAATTATGAAATATAGAGAGTACTCTGATCTAGTAATGTATTAAACATACAGAAGTGGGGGATAGTGTTATTGAATGAAGTAAAGTAGAAAGAGATCACAATTTGTACACTAATGAGCTGAAAGGTGGTCTCTAATGTTGGAGCTTGTAGCATCACCACTTTGGGAATCAGGATAGAGAACTAAGAACATAACAGAACCAATAAAAAGCTCAAATTTAGTTGAAAATCAGCTTTCTTTTATGCAAGTGTTACGATTTCGTATCAGTGGTTACTTATTAATCTTTCCACCATAACAACATGATGAGAATCAGAAACTATGCACTTCCATACCATAAATTCAAATATAGAAACAGCCTTAGACAAAAACAAACGGCCTTCATTTTAGAAAGCTAAAAAAACAAAAAACAGAAACTACCAAGAAAATGTACTTAAAAATCATTATTACTTTTATGGACGATGATAAATAAAAAAAACAACCTAAACCATTATCCTCCTTGTAAAAGATTTCGTCTGCAATTCTTGTTCTCAGTAACAAATCTTGTCTATTTTGCTTCCTGTCCCTATAAGAGCAAAACCGTTGTCTTTCTCTTTGCTTCAAGTGTAAGGCTCTTTTGTTGAGGAGTTGTGGTCCTTTGGGTTCGGGTTAAGGCTACGACAAGGCTTGGTGTCTCCTTCACAATCGTCGTTTTTGCTGAGGAATTTGTCAACCTCAGACGCAGCTTGACGTCCTTCTGAGATTGCCCACACCACCAAAGACTGGCCTCTCCGACAATCACCTGCTGCAAATACACCTTCTACACTTGTCGAGAACTGTCCATATTCCGCTTTAAAGTTCGACCTGTTGTCACATTCCAGTCCTAACTTCTCCGCCAGTGTCTGCAAGAATCAAGGACAAGCCAACATTAGTTTTCAATCATTGCAATCCACACAATTGAAATACAGATTGAAAATCAATCACTTACTGGCTCGGGTCCAAGGAAACCCATGGCCAAGAAAACAAGATCAGCCTCAATTATTTCCTCAGAACCTTCAATTTCCTTGAAATTGAATCTCCCAGTCTCATCCTTCTCCCAACTGACTCGAACAATTTCAAGCCCTTTCACATTTCCATTGTCATCTCCTATAAACCGCTTGGTTAAGACCTCATAGGTTCTAGGGTCTTTTCCAAATGTGTTGGCTGCTTCTTGATGTCCATAGTCAATACGGAATACACGAGGCCACTGTGGCCAAGGGTTTCCAGGAGCTCTTGTTGAAGGTGGTTGAGGAAGAAGCTCCAAGTTTACAATGTTGCTGCATCCATGGCGGATAGATGTTCCTATGCAATCTGTACCGGTATCACCTCCACCAATAACAACCACCTTTTTCCCCTTTGCAGAAATGTAATTGCCATCTTCAAGATTGCTATCAAGCAAGCTTTTGGTGTTTGCATGAAGAAACTCCATGGCAAAATGAACACCAGATAGATTACGACCAGGCACTGGAAGATCTCTGCAAAAATTACCCCACAAAATGTCTCCTTTGGTTCTGTTTTTAACATAAATAAATAGGAATTTGTTTAAAAATTAAATTACCTTGGTTTAGTGGATCCAACAGCAAGAACGATTGCATCATTTTCCTCCTTTAGTCCATCGAGGGAGTAAGACGAGTCTTTTCCAATATTGGCATTGACAACAAAGTTGATACCTTCTTCGGTCATTAGATTGACACGCCGTTGAACTATGTCAATTTTGTCAGTCTTCATGTTTGGGACTCCATACATCATAAGTCCACCAATTCTATCAGAACGCTCATACACGGTTACCAAGTGGCCCATTTTGTTCAACTGATCAGCCGCAGCTAGTCCAGCCGGTCCACTTCCGATAATAGCAACTTTTTTCCTGCAAACCCAAAATATGCATCAGACAAATAATGCATGTGAGACTTGCAATGATAAATGATAAAGTAGATAGTTTTCTACCCTGTTCTCTTGAGAGGAGGCCTTGGTACCATCCATCCTTCATCAAAGGCTTTATCAATAATCGCACATTCGATGTTTTTAATAGAAACAGGGTTCTCAATTATTCCAAGAACACAAGATCCTTCACACGGTGCAGGGCATACTCGCCCAGTAAATTCTGGAAAGTTGTTTGTCTCAAGTAGACGATTCAAAGCTTCTTTCCATCTGTTCTGGTAGACCAGTTCATTGAATTCAGGGATCTTGTTACCGAGTGGACACCCAGAGTTCTCCTGCAAGTTTTTTTTTTTAACATGTTAAGCATTTCAATCATGCAACACCTAAATAACAAAACCTGTCTGTGATGTATTAAACCTGGTGGCAGAATGGAGTCCCACAGTCCATGCAACGAGCAGACTGAGTTTTAAGGAGCGGTCCAGGTTTTGTTTCCTCCATTACTTCGTTCCAGTCATTAACACGAACATTGGGATCCCTGTACTTAACTCCCTCGCGCTCATAAGCAATAAAACCACGATGTTTGACAGCATCATCTACTCGAGAAGGTTTCTTAGGAGCTTCAGTTGCCATTCCATTTCCTGACATCTCCTCTTTTGAAGAGGTAGCAGCTGCCATGTTCTTCAGCTGTGCAAAAGCGTCTTTCTCCTCTAGTTCTTTTTCTTCCATCTCATCAGCTTCTTCTGAAGCACGCTCAATTGCTTGCTTAGAGACCTCTTCGTGTTTCATAGCTGACAAAACACGTTTGTAATCTCTCGGGAAAACCTTGACAAACTTTGGAAGCAAATTCTCAAAGTCTGCAAGAACTTCTTGAGCAAGTTGGCTGTTTGTGTGTCGTTGATGTTGCTGTATCATCATTTTGAGTGTCATTTTATCATCGCTATCTTCAACTTTGTCCAGATCAACCAATTCAAGATTGCATCTAGTGTGGAACTTTCCGTCCACGTCAAGGACATAAGCAATACCACCACTCATTCCAGCAGCAAAGTTTCTACCAGTCTTCCCAAGAACCACTACAGTACCACCAGTCATATACTCACAACCATGATCACCAACACCTTCCACTACGGCTTTAGCACCAGAATTACGCACAGAAAACCTTTCAGCAGCCATCCCATTAAAGTACGCTTCACCACTAGTGGCACCATAAAGTGCTACATTACCAATAACAATGTTTTCTTTTGGATCAAAGCTGCTTCCTTTTGGAGGGTAGACAACCACTTTACCTCCTGAAAGTCCTTTTCCAACATAGTCGTTGCTGTCACCCTCAAGTTCCAACGTAATTCCGGGACATAGAAAGGCTCCAAGACTCTGCCCAGCACTACCATTGAACTTGATATGAATTGTATCCTTAGGTAGCCCAGCCAAGTGGTAACGTTTGGTTACCTCATGACTCAGCATTGTCCCAACAGCACGGTTAACATTGCAGATAGGACTTTCAATGTACACTGGAAGAGATTTCTCCAAAGCAGATGTCGACAACGCAATAAGCTCTTGATCTAAAGCCATGTCTAAGCTGTGGTCTTGTTTTTGAACACAGTATTGAGCAGCCCCAGGACGAATATCAGCAGCAGGTCTGAGCAAAAGAGACAGGTCAATGTTCTCCAGCTTATCATTGTTCTTGACAACTTCTCTATCAAGTTCAAGCATATCTGCACGACCAATCATTTCGGTAACAGTTCTGAAACCAAGTCCAGACATGATCTCCCTCACTTCCTCGGCAAGCATAAAGAAAAAGTTAATAACATGTTCAGGCTCCCCAGCAAACTTTTCACGAAGAACTGGATCTTGAGTAGCAATTCCAACCGGGCAAGTGTTCTTGTGGCACTTTCTCATCATGATACACCCGAGCGTAATAAGGGGTGCAGTGCTAAAACCAAACTCTTCTGCACCTAGAAGCGCAGCAATAGCAACATCTCTACCAGTTTTCAACTGGCCATCCGTCTGAAGAACAGTGCGGCCACGAAGGTCATTGGCAACAAGAGTTTGGTGTGTCTCAGCTAGTCCTAGTTCCCACGGAAGACCTGCATTTTTTATGCCAGTCCAGCGAGATGCACCAGTACCTCCATCATGACCTGCTATCAGAACATGGTCAGCATGGCCCTTCACCACACCGCTAGCAATAACTCCAACACCAGCTTCCGAGACAAGTTTTACACTAATACGGGCTCCAGGATTGGCATTCTACATAAGATATAGGATGTTACATTAAAAACCGTTTATGCACAGACAATGCTAGTTAATTAAGAATTGGGAAAGCACAAATTGAACCTTAAGATCATGTATTAGTTGGGCAAGATCCTCTATAGAGTAGATATCATGATGAGGAGGTGGACTAATTAACCCCACACCAGCAGTTGAATTTCTGGTGATTGCAATGTCTCCTATAACCTTGTGGCCAGGTAGCTCCCCTCCTTCCCCAGGTTTGGCACCCTGTATGACAAAAAAATATAGTAGGGATTCAGTATAATAAATATACTCAATATTTGACGAGACTTTTGACAAATCACCTATAAATATTGTGTGCAAAAAGCATTATCAGTTATGAACATGATGCCAGAACATGATGCCATATAAAAGAAGATTCCAAATGTGCAAAATGCATGAGAAAAGGAGAATATTGTGTTAAGTCATATCCAAAGGTACCTGGGCCATTTTTATCTGCAGCTCGTCGGCATTAGTTAAATAGTAGCTCGAAACTCCAAACCTTCCACTGGCAATTTGTTTGATTGAACTTCTTTTAGGGTTCCTTGAACCATCTGGAAGAGGCTCCATACGGGATGGCAGTTCACCTCCCTCACCTTAAACAAGTGTTACTATTTTTTTAGACGAGCAAAGAAATACAAGAACTAAAGGGAGTAAACACAAAAGAGAAAACAACAATACCGGTATTCGACTTTCCTCCAAGCTTGTTCATGGCAACAGCAAGGGTTGTATGAGCCTCCAATGATATTGATCCATAACTCATGGCGCCAGTGCAAAACCGCTTGACAATTTCACTGGCAGGCTCTACTTCATCAAGTGGAACTTTTATAGCTGCTTCTTTGAACTTCATGAGCCCACGGAGATTACTTTGCTTGTTCAGTTCATCGATACGCTTTGAATATTCTTTGTAGGCAGCCACACTATTGGTTCGAGCAGCCTCTTGTAGTTTTGCTATTGCAAGAGGATCATTAAGATGAATCTCCCCATTTTTCCTCCAATGGTAGTTTCCTGGGTTGGAAAGTGCAGAGGCTTCTGCACTTCCAGGTGCATATGCACGAGTTGGAAAGGCCATCTCATGCAATTGAAGTCCATCTCGTGCAAGCATCTCAAAAGTTGCTCCTTTCACTCTACTAGGGGTTCCCGCAAAACACTTCTCAATGACTTCAGGTGAAAGCCCTAGAGCTTCAAATATTTGAGCACCCTTGTATGAGGCCAGAGTAGAAATTCCCATCTTTGCAAGAACCTTCATCATTCCATAGTTGCTTGCCTTGTAATACTTTTTGACCAGCTCTTGTTTGGAATGGAATTCCCCATTAGATTTGGGTGGTATTTTGCCATCAACCTGCAATCTAAATATAGCCTCTACGGCCAAATATGGGCAAATAGCATCTGCTCCGAATCCGACAAGTGTGCAGAAATGATGGACTTCACGAGGTTCAGCAGATTCCACTACCAAACCAACTTGAGTGCGTGAAAGCGACTTAACCAGGTGATGATGAACAGCGCCAACAGCCAAGAGTGAGCTCACAGCAACACGCGTTGCAGAAAAAGCTGAAAAGTCAAGACATTAAAGAAAAGTAAGAGCATTGAAAGAATGAGCAAAGATGGAAATACTCTTACAGATGTTAGAATCAGTGTTAATAAGGAAGTCAAATTACCTCGATCAGACAAAACTAGTAGTGTGTAGCCCTCCTTTATCGCTTTATTTGCTTCACCACAGATTCGATTCAATGTCTTCTCCAAACCTTTAGTACCTTCTTCTTTTGGATAAGTTATATCAAGAACTTTAGTCCTCCAGCCTCTGTAGTTCATTTTCTTGATGGATTCCATCTCTTCTACTGTCAAAAGAGGACCTTTCAGGGAGAGACGGTGACATTGCTCTTCAGTTGTTTCGGTGAGATCACCTTCTGGACCAATCATGCATTCCATCGAAGTAACAATTTTCTCACGAATAGGATCAATTGGAGGATTTGTTACTTGAGCAAACATTTGCTTGAAGTACTCATAACATAATTTCTCTCTGTTTGACATTACAGCAAGAGGGGTATCGTTTCCCATAGAACCAAGTGCTTCAGTGCCATCTTTAGCCATCGGAAGCAACAACATTTCCAGGGCCTCAACTGTATACCTGCATAAATAGAACATAAGAAACCATGAGATAAATTACGAAACAAATCAAATCAATACAATTAAGAAAGTAAGAAAAAAAAACATACCCAAAGGCTTTTAAGGGAGGCAATAAACCATCAATGCCCATGTTCATCATTGAGTCATCATCATTAGAAACCTAGGTTTTAAAGAAAAAGATTAACTAACCGTCATAAAGTTAATTACAAGTTCTACTTTGTTAGTGAGAGCTTACTGGTATGATCCCAGAAATTGGTGGAGCAGTCCGTTCAGTCTCTGGAACTGACTCAATGATGTCTTTAAGTTCAATCTTTTGCCTTTTAAGCCACTGACCGTAGGGTCTTGCCTGCGAATATTGTTGCTTCAGGGCATCATCATCAACAACAATATGCTTCTCAAAATCGACAAGGAGCATCATGCCTGGGTTAAGTCTTCCTTTTCTCATCACATCTTCCGGCGGTACATCCACTACCCCAACTTCACTAGCCATGATAACCCTTCCACTGTGGGTTATGTAGAATCTACCAGGACGAAGTCCATTACGATCCAATGTGGCACCCAAGTATCGACCGTCGGTAACTGCAAAACATTCAGTAGAGAATTACATCAAATTTAAATGCAACGTACAATAAAAAAACGGTTGGGAGTTTAACAACTTCAGAGTAGTAAATTACATGATATAAGAGCAGGTCCATCCCATGGCTCCATTAGGGCAGATAAGTATTCATAAAATGATTTCCTGCTTGGATCTATGTTTTTGTCATTCTGCCATGCTTCAGGGATCATCATCATAACAGCTTCAGGAAGACTCCTGCCAGCTCGGACAAGAAGCTCTAGTACACCATCAAAAGCACCTAGATTGACAAGACAATACAGATACATGTAATGTGTGCATAATAATTAAGAAAATCTTTAATCTGCATTTAGTTGCACACTTTCGTACGACGAGATTAAAATTTACCCGAGTCAGAAGAGCTAACATCCACAATAGGTAGAAGCTTCGTCAAATTGTCTTTTGATAATCCAAGTTCTTTGCACTTGAGCAGACCCTCACGTGCCCTCATCCTGAGTGGACATAAACTCATCAAAAAGCAGTACATGAGGCATGATAACTTATCAGGGATTTGCATACCAGGAAGCAATTTTAAAACTGATCACATCCTATTACTTTCTACCTAAGGCACCAAAAAAGTAAGATGAAAGCTATAGTATATGCTAACGCTTACAACATACCAGTTAACATTTCCCCTGAGCGTATTAATCTCCCCATTATGGCCCAAAACACGCATCGGCTGAGCACGATCCCAGCTGGGAAATGTATTAGTGGAGAACCGAGAGTGAACCTAAACAATCAAACATGTAAACCGAGTATAGTCAATCGTTAGTTATCAAACATGAGAACGAGTATGTATACAACTGAAAAGTTTTTACCACGCCGTCTTACACAAAACTCCGAAAGCCTACAGTGAGTTGCAGAATTGCTAACTACCTTTACCAACACAATTTTTATTCTTAAATCACGGAATTGTGATAATTTAACCCTAAGATAACTGATGATACATATCAAGGCAACAGACTCACTTGACGAGTTTTGATATACCAACTCACCAGCATCCAAATTAAAAATACTTATCAAGGGTTTGGAGGAACTTAAGAGATCATTCCGCCTCAGAAGTCATTCCTCAACCTTGCATCTCCTTGGTTACCCCCGTTGGTTTCCATGCTGTTTGTGGAGCATGGAGTCAGCAGAAAAAAAGAGATTGTGAATAGAAAATATATTTACCAGGGCCATGTAGCTTGTAAACCTTTCACTCCCAAGATCTGCGTAATAGTAATCTTTTAGCTGATCAGGCTTCAATTGTCCCTTATAGACAACAGTCCTGGAAAGAAGAAGAAAAAAAGTCATCAGATGAGAATTTCCATTCCCTGAAACAAACATTTAATTCCTTAGCTTAAATGTAGCAATTGCATACCTAGAAGATAAAGAACAAATGTAAAAGTCCTTCATCGCACCATGTTCAAGGTTCAATGAAGTCCGAATAGAACGCATTGAAATCCTTCTAAGCATATACATCTGTCCCAAATATGAAATGTCATAAACAAGTTAACATTTCATATGTTAGTAATACATGATTGCAAACAATACCTGTTGCTCAAGGTCGACTTTAGATTTTTCGCTAGGAGAAATAAAAACTTGTTCAATAAGAGGCTCTGTCTGCAAAGCAGACTTCCCCAATCCACTATTATCGGTTGGAACTGATCTCCATCCAATAATTGAATGCCCAAGTGATTTAGCAATCTGTACAAATCAAAAACAAAATTTGTAAATTAAGCTCTTAATGAATTTTATAAATTAATCAAAAAAAAAGAAGGGAAAAACTAACCTCGGTAAAAACATGTTTGCATTCAGCTTTCCTGGATTCAGAGGTTGGCATGAAGAACATACCAATTGCATATTTTCCAGCCTCAGGAAGCTCAAAGCCAAGCTCTGTTGCAGCCTGAAAGAACATCAACTCACATCTTAGATTCCAATGTTATTGCATGGATAATAAATAATACAATCTGGAGATTTAAGGATTCATTACCTCAGCATAGAAATCGTGAGGAAGACCGACGAGAATCCCAGCGCCGTCACCGGTGTTGCTTTCACAACCACAAGCGCCTCTATGACTCATCCGTATCAACATCTCCAGCGAATCAGTCACCTAAAAAAATCATAACTACATGTCATTCATCACATCACATCATATATTATATTATAATATATGAAAATTATTATTTACCGTTTTGCGGCTGGTCTCGCCGGACAACTCGGCGACAAAACCGACTCCACAAGAGTCTTTATCCATGGAAGGATCGTAGAGACCTAGAGGCTTCTCCGGAACACTGGAAAAAGACGACCTTACAACCGTTCGAAGCTTCGGAGACCTTCCAGGACCGTCCGATCTCCATAACTGGAGTGTTTCGGATCCGG
>OVAV01000440.1:8138-18765 GCA_900406375.1 Iberis amara | reverse complement strand
AATTTTACGACTGATCCGCTCCGCGCCCACCCCTAATGTAATGTAGCTTAAATTTCAATTAAAAAAACTAAACAAAACTAAACTTGGCGACAATTCCGCAGATCGTACCACGTGGTTTTTAGTGCATCCGTTAGATGATAATTGATTTACACGCGGGACCCACTTATATTATCCCCATTATTGGACTCACTGTTACACGTGGCAATTAGAGAACGTGNAAATTTTTTTTTTTTTTTTTTTTTTTGACAAGCTAACCATTTTGTGATCTTATTAGTGTTGAGTTTTTGCATTTCGAAGTCGTAAAAATTTAAAATTTGAGATCATTCAAGACACTGTTTATTAATTACATAAACATCAAACCAATAATACTAAACATTTGCATTAACGCATCTATCAACAATAAAAACAAGAAACAGCCTACGCTTCATTCTCTCATTACACTGTTGTTGAACCTAATTGTTAACTTAATACTAAAAACGAAAAAACATAAGAGACAAAGTAAAAAAACATGCTTCACGTGTTGGCTACTTGATAGTTATATACCGGTTTGTACCGTGCCTAGCCCAATAGTCCTTGAGATCAACTGGAGAGGAAAGGTCATGCCCTTGGCCAGCTAAACTGCCAAGTAGCCTTGAGAAGACGCTTCCACTCATTTTCCTACCTCCAATTCTAGAATGCCGCTTGTTTGGCATCTGCGGAAGCGGATACTGAGACAATGTGGTTGTACAGCAAGCTGATTGCCACCCACCATTTCCCCATTTGTAACACTGTCTAGCAGTCCCTGTGCAAGTGCACATTGGCACTGGCATTGTCGTCTCATCAAATGTTACTTGGCTTAAACCAACATCATTAATGTCCCAATCTTTTCTGCATTTCTTTCCAGGAGAAGCAACCTGACGGTTCAGATCTTCTCCCACTTTCTTACCCTGTTTGTTCTGATTTTTCCTTTTGGTTGGTCTCTTGTTGGCTGCTTCAGGTGGAACAGTTGTTATAGGGGAAGGGTCTGGTATGTGGATTTCATCAGTTATACAACTACCACGCCTTGCACACGACAATATATAGTTAAGATTGTTTTCACGGTACTGAAGAGCATTCATTGCACTTTCTCTCTCCAATATAGCATTGTCTCTTTCAGAGAGAGCTTTATCTCGTTGCTCTAGTGCTTCATCTCGTGCGGCTAATGCTTCCTTCTTTGCTGCTATTGCTTCGTTTCTTTCCTTGAATGCTGCGTCCCTCTCAGCAAGGATGGACATGATCTTCTTATTCATCACCAAAGCATTATGTTGCTCCTTTATCTGATGCTGAGGCATCATATTCTACAGTACACACGATTTGTGCTTAGCTTTCAATTAAAGAAAAAAAAGCCATCTGAGGAAAAAATATAAGCTTCTTGATGCACTTCAAGTGTTGGTCTTACCACAGACTGTGCTGCCCCTTTGTAGAAATCAGGAGTGTACCGCCCAGTTTCAAAATGCCCACCACTCTCCATCCTTCAAAAGCAAGGGAGTAGCTTAAATGATATCAAAGAGTGTGATTTGTTCTATGAAACTAGGCTGACTGGAAATCCACAAATGGAAATCATTATAAGAAGAGAAAGAAACTTGAATCTCGTGAACCAGAAGAATCTTATAATGTCATGAGTTTTTGCTTTGTAATACAATTCTAATGAATGCTATTCACACATGTAGGAAGCTGAATGCAGAATCAGAAGTCATAATTGTTGTCTTATTGGATAAGAAACAATTAGTCAATTAATAAGATGTGGACTTAAAACCACAAAAGTTGATCATCCAATCCACTTAATGCCACAGAGATTAGATTCTTAGGATTACCAAAAAAGAAAAACTAACTATAGAATCCTCAAAGTTCAGAGTAAAAATCATTGCTCTCTTCCATCACCACTGCACAATAAAATTTATCAAAACTACTAACCGTATAATATCCCAAGTAAGGCTCTAATTTAGCATCAAATCGACAACGATCAACATAAAATGAGGTAAATAAGAAAAGCGGAAAGATATCTGAGCAGCAAAGAGTTCGAATTTCAAGCTCCCCACAAGAATCGAAATTCGGAAAACATAACTAAGGGAAACAATATGAGGCAAAATAAAACCTTCGAAAACAACCATACACATTCAAATCAAGCTAAATCGAAAGCTTACGGATTTCGTGGAGGCTTGCCTGTAGAGCAAAAATTAAGAAAACCGAGAAAAGAAAAGTTCTCGTGGGGAAGTGGAAGAAGAGGAAAACTCCATGCTTATTTGAAAATTACAAATATACCCTCCTCTTTCAAGATTCTGTATTGGATTTATTGATTTATTGGGTCTATAAATGGGCCGAATGATGGCCCACTGAAGAAGGTGTTGTGATATATTCGGAACTCGATCCTTGTTTCTCCAAAATCAACGGAGAGAGAGAGAAGATCATCACATCAGATTCAGGCTATCATCATCATCTTAAGATCCCAGAATCGGACGAAATGACTACGTTCAGTGGCGATGAGACAGCACCTTTCTTTGGCTTCCTTGGAGCTGCTGCAGCACTCGTCTTCTCCTGTAAATCCATCCAATCCATTCTCTTCACAATTTCATTTTTTTGTTATCTCATCATCATGTTTGGTTTCCATAAAAAGTTTGATCTTTTTGCACGTTAGATCGACCTAGGAAACTTAACCAATCCNTCTTCTCCTGTAAATCCATCCAATCCATTCTCTTCACAATTTTCATTTTTTTGTCATCTCATCATCATGTTTGGTTTCCATAAAAGTTTAGTCTTTTTGCACGTTAGATCCACCTAGGAAAATTAACCGACCTNCGTCTGCTCCTTTATGATAATTCTTCTAGCTATGGATCAGATTCTTGAAAATCTGATACGTTGGTTTAGAGTCGGTTTATTGGAAGTCATTTTCTTTCTATTGGTTTAGCTGAGATTGGATTTGTTTGGTGATGAAATTAGGCATGGGAGCTGCATATGGAACAGCTAAGAGTGGTGTAGGTGTAGCATCAATGGGTGTGATGAGACCTGAGTTAGTGATGAAGTCTATTGTCCCTGTTGTTATGGCTGGTGTGTTGGGTATCTACGGTTTGATTATTGCTGTAATCATCAGTACTGGTATTAACCCAAAGGCTAAATCTTACTACCTCTTTGATGGATATGCACATCTCTCGTCTGGTCTTGCTTGTGGACTTGCTGGTCTATCTGCTGGAATGGCCATTGGTATTGTTGGTGATGCTGGTGTCAGGTATCATCTCATTCTCCCTTCTTCTCCATCTCAAATCTCATTCTTATATCTTGTTTGATAAACAACTTTATGGTTTGATTTGCAGGGCGAATGCTCAACAGCCAAAGCTTTTCGTTGGAATGATTCTTATCCTCATTTTCGCAGAAGCTTTGGCTCTATATGGTCTCATTGTTGGGATCATATTGTCCTCCCGAGCTGGCCAGTCCAGAGCTGAATGAGAAGACCTTCCTTGGCCACTCTCATTTAATATTATTTGTCAGGTTAGTAGAGAGAGAGAGAGAGATAGTGGTTTTGGTTCGTTGCACAAAACAAAAACCACAAATCATCAAAATCAAAATGTTGTTTGTTTGTAATATTGACAGGCGATGGATTCTTCTATTCACAGTAAGATGTAACTGTGAATAGACATCCTATTTATTTTTATTTTTTCTTTTTCAGTTCAATAAATCACCAAAAAACTAGAATTGGTCTTGTTTATGAAAACTTCTTCTTTTGGTTCTTTTATAATAATTTTTTTGTTGTAAAAGTCGTCTTATTAGTTACTACTTATTACTACAGAAGTTTTGGTGTCAACTCCTTTTACCAAAACATAGGATAAGTCTTGGAGATCTTTCTGTTCATTTTATGGAACAATCTTCCGAATTGAGCTATTTTTTAATTTTATTTTGTTAGGATTCATATTCTTATTAGTTTTAGAATTATCCAAAACTTACCCCTTTTTTTTCTTTTCAAATTTACTTATTCTTAAGATTGCCTAATTCTAAGCGATTTGTTAGAAACTTGCGCTGCAAGTTGTTATCTAAATAATAAATAAATTGTTTCAAGATTGAGAGTCTTCTCTCTGCACAAATCCGATCGATTTTCTGATTTGGGAGATGTCACATGAGAAGTCTACGATTTGGTCACTCCCTGAAGAAATCTTGGTGGATATCATAGCTCGTGTCCCTCGATTCTATTACTCAACTCTCTCCCAAGTTTCCAGGCGTTTCCGATCACTGGTTGTATCGCCGGAGCTTTACAAGAGACGATCTTTCTTGGGAGTTGCAGAAGAGTGTCTCTATGTCGCAATCTCCAAAGACCAAACCTCTAATATCCATTGGTATACCCTTTTTTCCGGAATCAATTAGTTCGCTCCCTCCGATGCCTTTACATGGAAGATACGTAGCCGTTGGTTCAAAGATCTTTGTGATTGGTGGATTTCAAAACTGGAAGCCTACATCTAGAGTTTCGGTCATCGATTGTCTGTCTCAAACAGCTAAGGTTGTTTGTCACATGTACAAACCAATGGCTGGACCAGCTGGTTGGATCACACAAGCCGTAGATGAGAAGATTTATGTAATCGGAGAAGGATCAGATAAGGATTGGCCAAGTATGACANGAGACTTAGGAGCATCAGATGGGAGAAGATTGGGATCTTGAGAGAAGATGGTTTAGTAGTGTGACAATGGGAGGTAAGATTTACATATGAAGTTGTTACAATNTTGGATCACACAAGCCGTAGATGAGAAGATTTATGTAATCGGAGAAGGATCAGATAAGGATTGGCCAAGTATGACAGTGTTTAACACACAAAACGAGACTTGGGAGCATATGATGAGAGAAGATTGGGAGCTTGAGAGAAGATGGTTTAGCAGTGTGACAATGGGAGGTAAGATTTACATGAGAAGTTGTTACAATAGCTTTGTTTATGACCCCATTCGAGGACCCTGTAAGAAAGATAGGAGTTTGCATTCAAAAGAGTGGTCGGGTTCTTGTGCAGTAGATGATGTGTTGTATTACTATGATGTTAGTGGGAAATGTTTGAGAGGTTATAATCCAATTCCAAAGAAGAGATGTTGGGAAGTAGTGAAAGGTTTAGAAGGAGTCACTACAAAAAAACACGGCAAAATCGACGGGCATAGCCGTCGATAAAGAGGCTAAATCGACGGAATATCGACGGATCTTGTCGGTCGGTTATAGGTGGTCGGTTTCTAATATCCGTCGATAATCCGTCAATACTAGTATTGCCTGAAGGATGTTCATGGTCAAAGACTGCGACTTACAAGATTGGGAAACTGGTTGTGTTCTTGCAGAAGAAAGATGAGATTTGTTGTGCAGAGATTGCAGTCGAAAGACGTCCAGGACAAGGTGAGATTTGGGGGAAAGTAGAGTGGTGTGATGTTGTTCTTGCTGGAAAATTTCACATAATGGACTGTGTACATGCATCTGTGATGCTTTGATCTATGTATGTTAAAACGGGCCAACCCGGCCCGTTCAAGGCCCGGCCCATTTAGGTCTGGTCCATTATAACCCGTTTAGAAACCAGCCCGTTTGTGACCCGTATATAAATCGGCCCGCGGGTTACAGACAGCCCGTTGGGCCCGTTTAACTTTTTTTTTTTTGTTTTTTTTTGAGAAAAAACAGATTTTGGTAGGTGAATAATTATTTTATAGTAAATATTTGATACTATTATTATTTGTTGTTTTATTTTATACTATCCATGTCACTTTTAAATATAAAAGTGGATTTTGTTAAAAATAAAACAAATTTGCAAACCATAATTAAATTGTAAATCTAAACATGATAATTGTAGATAGAACAAAATACAAAATATAAGTTTAGTTAAACATTTAGTTTTCTTCAAACAAATAAACTAAAAACGACATATTTTAATCTCCTGATCTTCAATCTTATACTTCGGAATTACTCGCCATCTTTCTAGCATCTTCATTGTCGGTTTCCTCGTTATCTTGAATATCTTCTATAGTACCTATAACTAAAAATGAATTAATTTAAAAAGTTAATTAACATAAAATGATATTTGTAATCTTTTAATAGTTTTCACATTACTTGTGAGATTATAAAAAGATGAATCTTTGTGTGCGAGTGAAAAGATTGAGAAATTCTGCAAATTCACCTTTTGATTTTGGCAAAAAGAGGAATCACGTCGAAGAGGAAATAACAGCTATAGGTTGTAGTGAAGAGACCTGACCCATTCCTCTCCTCTCTCTTATGAGATCATGAATCGATTTCGCTATCGTCGCTCTCCTTTAGGTTTTTGAGAAAGTAAAGTGAGATGTGATACTTGGTAAAAACGACGTCGTTTAGAAAAGAAAAAAAATCTAAACGGGCTGACCCGTTTATAAACGGGTTTACCCGCTAAACCCGTTTATAAACGGGTTTATCTTAACGGGTCAGCCCGTTTAATGCCCATTTAAATTTTTTGTAATTAGACGGGTCACGGGTCGGCCCGTTTACTCCTGGTCCGTTTGAGCCAGCGGGCTAACAACCCATTTTAACATCCCTTGAGTTTGATCTTAGGATTTGGGTTTAGCTTTGTGACCTTCTCTGTTTCTTCTGCTCTATGATTCTTTGGACTGTGAAGTTTGAACAATGTGATAAATTCTTTATCTCTAATTAAGTAGTTCGATCTTGAAAGATGCCCTATATTTTGTTAATGTACACAAGCTCTTCGTTTGTGTCAAATGAGAAAACGATTGAGACAAATATTTAGATCACAATAAATAACATGAATGCTTGATATCTTCTCCTATATTCATGGTTCATACATTAACAAGATATTAAATCTAAAGATGATCAATTTAATATTTTTCAAATATTATTGATTTTAGTGAGGCCTTGCTACAATGGATCTTCCATATTACTCATTGATTAATGAGTTTTCTATAACATATGTTTGATATTTTAGAAGGTGCTTTTTGGGCAAAAGAATTCATTATTTATTTCATATGTCCAATTGATTGTGTTTACTTGTTAGTTGTTTCTGTTTATATAAAAATTTCAGGTTTTTTTACAAGTAATTATTTTATCATAAAATAAAGATATTAGAAGAAAAGTAATATCATCTACATTGTGTTTTAGATACATGTATTACATAAAAATATAGACAGTTTGATGAGAGCGGTTGGAGTTTGGTTCTCTATCCTTGGTGGTTTCGATTGTCTCGACTTTCGTCTTAGCTCATTTCCTTAGTTGCAGTCTTTGTTTTGTTATCGGTTGTCTGTTTTATGTCGTTGGCTCCGCGGAAATGTTTAATTTCCGTCGGCTTTTGGCTTGATCTAGTATTTCACCATGTATTCCACCATGTAACCCACCAGGTTTTTACAATGTTATATAAGATTCTAGTTGACAAAAAAAAAGATGAGAACGAGTACTGCCAAAGAAAAGTAATATAATATATGAAAAATTATTGGTTACATATTTTAATATATGTTTTATAATGGAGAGTACATATAGATACTTTGTAGGAGCAGCCTTAGACTAATTTACACATGATTTATCAGTACACTGACAGCAACATACACTACCAAAATCATAAACTCGACATTCACCCCCATGTGAGTATCCCTTTGATATGCATCTGCTATCACATTCTGGTGTGGATTGATTTACACATGCGTCAAAACATTTGTAATAAAATCCAGGAAAACCTAATTTGTTCATAAGCACACATCAATGATCAATTTAATATTTTAACATATTGCATTAAACTCGTTTTAAAAAATATTAAAAGAGTTTTTGAGAATTCACCTGCTGAAATCATTGGCACAAGGATCAGAGTTATCACCATCAAACAAGGTAATGTAAAAGATGAAAATTCATTTTTCGCCATCACTTATGTTTTGAGAAGATGCAACAACTTTTATATTTTTTCAAGAAAACACAACCTGTGGAAAAGTTAATGTTAGAAGAAATGAAATGTCTAGTAAGAAATATAATGGGATTTTCTCAAAGTTTTCTTGTTCAATAAGAAACTTCAAATGCTATAATTCGATTTACCTTTGTAATTTGTTGATAACTGATTGTGTTCTTCTTGCATATTATCTGCAACATGTGTATATATACACACTGATATTTTAAAGCTTCCATATTATGCATGTGTGTTTTTCCATGTATAAAAAGTTGACTATAAATATGGTCAAAGATTTCGAACAAAAAAAAAATGGTCAAAGATTATACTTATTAGTTATTATGTTACCATTTGAGATTGTGTTTACATGTTGAAAAGTTGACTATAAATTTTATTTTTTCTATGTTTTTTGGTTCGGTCATAAGTCGAAAACCATTACTACTATATAAAAAATAACAAAAATTTTCTCCCTATCTCAAAGACAGCAAAAATGGAAATAAAAAAAATATGATAAAGTCTAAAAATAAAATTCTTCAGGCACATAGACTACAATATTTTAAAAACATGATTTCTTATTCTTCTATAATTTAAATTATGAAAGTAGCAAATTTGTGTTGTGAAACTCCTTTTAATTTTCATCTTTTTAATTTTCATGCATTGTCAATGCAAAATTTTATTTAACGCTTTAACATCTTTATATGAAAGGATTCCAAAATACCATAAATAACTCAAACTCAGAGTAAAATCTTTAATTATATTTTGTCCTTATTGTTGAATTCTTGATAAGGATCTTCTCTGTTGAAATCGATTTTGCTCTCAAACACTCAACTCACAGACTTAGCAAGAATGTAAAGAACACAATACAATTTTACGTGTTCGGCCTCCACTACTTCACAGTAGCAGCCTACTCACGCCGGGACTGCACCCGGAATCCACTATCTCCGACGAAGAAAAAAGTTTACAAGATACAAAAGTCTCACGCAGAACTTAGCTACCCAGAACTTAAAAGATCTCAATCGATCCAACTAATTCAGCTGAATAAGATATATGTATAGTGAATGCATAACACTTCCTAATGAACTACCCAACCACCTCTAATAGAATCTTCGATTTGTCATAGATGAGTCAACAGACGAGTTCCTTAGCTCATTTCTTCTTCAGCTTCACTGAGTCACTCGGTAGTGTGCAGAATGGGCCTTGACACACTTCTGGTTTTTACCAAGCCCAAACTTCTACCAAAGTGCCTAATTGATATAAGCTCATTAACCAACACTTATGTTTGTTTAAATTATTATCATTTTGAATTCTCATTGTCTCAGTTTGCTTCAAACTTGAGGTCGAAACGGAAGAGGTTCGTCCCTTATTTGAGTCATTAGAAAACGAGGACCACTTTTATGATCTTCCTCCAGATCTCCTATCGCCATTTGACTTTTGGGTCCCCATATCGGATGTTTCTCCCCTATTATATGGTTTTTGGGAAGCAGAAGCGTGCGACTCTAGTAAGATCTTTATATAATTGCTTAGTATGTAATGAAAAAGTTGGGAAAATGCCTGATCCACGGTGGTTTAATCTTTAGAGACATTCAATGGGTATAGAGGAAGTGACTGAGAAAAGAAAAGAGAAGTTTTCTAGTAAGATTCTGATGAGAGTTTTTATAGAAGCTGGGTACCATGTTCTTGATGAGTCTACGCATTTCAGCAGCGATCTTCAACCTTCTTCAAAGCATTTAAGGAAGCCGAGTATTTAAATTTTGGAGCTTGGGATTCTCAGTGCTAGGAACTTGATGCCTATGAAAGCTAAAGACGGGAGAATGACTGATCCTTATTGTGTGGCTAAATATAGGAACAAATGGGTGAGAACAAGGATGCTTTTAAACGCTCTAGCGCCTAAGTGGAACGAACAATATACTTGGGAAGATCACGATCCTTGCATGGTTATAAAAATTGGAGTCTTTGATAATGGTCACATCAACGACGGTGGTGACTATAAGGACCAGAGGATTGAGAAAGTTAGAGTCCGGTTGTCTACTTTAGAGACAGACCGGGTTTACACTCATTATTATCCGTTACTGGTTCTTACGCCGTCTGGTTTGAAGAAGAATGGTGAGCTCTAGTTAGCTTTGAGGTTTGCACTGCCTTTGTTAACATGACGGCTCAGTACGTAAGACCATTGTTGTCCAAAATAAAAATAAAATATGGTAATTTTCTAAAAGGGTTAATTTGCTCAGTATACATAATAGGTGAATATACATATGTTTGTATAATTAGTTTTTTGTATATATATCTCAATTTTAACCATTCTCTCTCTCTCTCACTTTCTTAACGTGTTACTTCTTTCTCTCTCTCCCTCATTTTTTTTTTGCTTTTCTAAATTTCATCTTTTTCATTTTTTGACAAATAAAAGTATGTAAAATAATAATTTAATCACAAAAATTACATAAAAAGAATATATTTTTTTTTGAATCTAACATGACTAAAATTAGTTAAAACGAATTTATATTTTTAAATAGTGAATAGTGAATTTGTTTAATAAAATATAAACCCAAGAATATTCGGACTACTAAACATAATAGTCGGACTACTAAAAATAATAGATACCCAAAACCCAAAAATATAAACCCAAAACCCAAAATATAACCCCAAAACCCCAAAATATAAACCCAAAACCCAAAATACAAACTCAAAACCTCAAAATATAAGCCCAAAACCCCAAACTATAAACCCAAAACCCTAAAATATAAACCCAAAACCCCAAA
>OVAV01000439.1:6509-18777 GCA_900406375.1 Iberis amara | reverse complement strand
TCGAATAAATCTAAACATTTTTACCCATGCAACACGTCGGATTTCTCCTAGTGACCAATTATTTGAGTGCATATGCATTATAAATGTCTCTATCATAGTAATTTCTAATAACTTTTTTTAACGTATGTCTGTTTGTGTGTAAGTTAACACATGGTTAATTTTCTAAATTTTAGTATGGGAGATCTACATAAAAGAAAAGAGAAAGGTGATTACGACTCTTGGACTCAAGATGAGACTAAATTGTTAGTACGTTATTGGTGGAAGTTGTAAACCAAAACCGGCGTGACTCTGGTGGCTAAAGGTGTTCAATTTGGATATCATTTCAGTTTTTTTGGTTTTTTGGTTTATAATAAATAGTTATCGTATTCGAACCATATCTATTTTGGTTTGGTTAGGTTTTCAGTGTATTTGGTTCTTACCAAAAACCATATGTTTATAATTTTGTATATATACATTTAAAATGTTTGTAAACATGTGGAAAATTTAATTGATTGGTAAATCATTTTTGTACCTATTTTATGTAAAACTGTGATAAATGCATTATTCAGTAAGTTGAAAAAAAAAAGAATTATAATGATTCCCTAAGAGAAGTTAAAAGTAATAAATAAATAAAATCAAAACTTATAATGATTGCAAAAAAAAACAGAAACTATTCAACTTCAACGTATTAATGTCATTCACCATTATTCATTATTTTCTCATAATGCACATAAATATTCGTCTATTTAAAATAAAAAATATCATTAATTTGATTCAACTAATTTATTTACTATGTAACAAACTAATGCATAACTATTTTGATTACTAAGAATTTTTTTCCTTATAGTGGACCCTAATTTTTCTTTGTTTTTTTAGTAAATTGTACATCTATGTATATTATTTAATTATATAATAAATATTATATTATTTAAATATCAAATTGAAATATTTAAATTACACTACAAGAAAAAGTCGCATTGATAGCACTCCACGATAGCACAAATTACTGGAGTGTTATCATAGATGTTGCCAGATTTTCCAACCTTTTTAATAGTGCAAATATAGTGTTGTTAACAGATTTTATCTGGCTGTAACTAAACCGCGAAAACTTACTAAATTGTTTTGTCATTTCCCTCTTATTTTATGTTTACTTAGCGAAATTTTCACTAAAAACCAGATTTCATTCATTAATTTTTTATATAATTCTTAATTAGTGTCATCTTATCTTCTGAAATTTTTGATTTTCTTCTACTCCCAGAAACAACGAATCTTCTTCAACTTCGTCGAAGTTGGAGTTGAAAGTCGACGGAGCTGGAGTTGGGAATTCGACGGAGCTACAAAGAATCAAATTTCAACGAATCTTCTTCAACTTCAACTTAATTAGTGTCATCTTATCTTCTGCAATTTTTTATTTTCTTCTACTCCCAGAAACAACGAATCTTCTTCAACTTCGTCGAAGCTGGAGTTGGAAATCGATGGAAGCTGGAGTTGGGAATTCGACGGAGCTAGAAAGAATCGAATTTCAACAAATCTTCTTCAACTTCAACTTCATTTCTTCTTCGGGAAACTTCTCACAACATAAATCTCTTCACTTCAACATATTCAATCGACTAGTATGTGAAATTGAATTTTTTTTGTTTACACGATTTTAGTTTTCTAGATTTAGTTATCAATTTCTTATGAAAACTGATTTTGTCATTGTTTTGCATGTATTCTTGGCTGCAATCTCTGTGGGCTACTCCATTTGATTCAGAGGTAAAATGATGCTGGAGAAGACATAGGCCCATCTCCACAGGTATGAACATTATTTGTTACAAATATATTTTCTTAATTTTTAGTGAAACACCTTTTTCCTTTTTCCCCATATAGAGCTGATCCTGCTTATGAGAGTGGTGCTTGGAAGTTTGTCAATTGTGTTGCTGCATCCTCCGGTGAAATAGATTTCATATTCTGTCCCTGCATCGAATGTCGCAATGTAGATCACCACTCAAGCAGTGAGGTTGTAGCTTATCTTGTAACTAGAGGATGGATGGAAGTTACAAATTGCAAAAATATTGGTACTATCATGGAGAAACAGAGACTAAGGATGAAGTGGTAAGCAAAGACAACCACTATAATGATGACATTAATGGGTTGAATAAAGCAGCTATAAAGTTTGATGAAGAATTATCTAATAACAATGACATAGGTGAGACGCCAGAGACAGAAGACAAGATCGAAGACGAGTTCCTAGCAAAGTTAGCGGATGCTGAAACACCTTTGTATCCAAGTTGCATAAACTATAGTAAACTATATGTCAGTGTATCATTGTTTAGATTGAAGACATATAATGGATGGTTTGATAAGAGCTTCAGTGACCTTCTAAATACATTACCTAATATGTTACCAGAAGATAATGTCCTTCACACATCACTTTATGATGTGAAGAAGTTTCTCAAAACTTTTGACATGGGATATCAGAAGATTCATGCATGCATAGATGATTTTTGTTTATTCATAAATCAATACAAGAAGCGTGACAACTGTCCAAAATGCAAGACTTCTAGATGGAATATTAATAAGCATACTAGTGAGGTTAAGAAGACAATGCCACAAAAAGTGTTGAGGTATTTTTCCATTATCCCAATGCTAAAAAGAATGTTTAGGTGTGAAGAGATGGCAGAGAATATAAGATGACACTTTAATAACAAAAGCACAGAGGGAAATGCTTCATCACCTAGTTGATTATGTCATATGGGATAAGATGAATGACAAGTACCCATCATTTGTAGTTGATGAAAAGAACATACGTCTAGGACTTTCAATAGATGGTTTTAATCCTTTTAACATGAAAGTCACAAACTACAGTTGTTGGCCTGTTCTATTGGTTAACTACAACCTCCCTCCAAATCTATGTATCAAGAAGGATAATATAATGCTCACACTGCTTATTCCTAGACCTAGGCAACATGGTAATAGCATTGATTTTTGTTTCGAACCACGCATAGATGAGTTATTCCACCTATGGTATAAGGGAGAATTGACTTATGATGGATATAGCAGAACAACATTTACACTTAAGGCCATGCTTCTTTGGACTATTAATGATTTTCCAACCAATGGAAATCTGGCAGGCTGCAAGGTAAGGGTAAAAAGAGTTTTCCTATATGTGGGAAACACACTAACAGTCTTTGGTTGAAGTTTAGCAGGAAGCATGTCTACATGTGTCATAGAAAGGGTTTAACCACCAATACATAGTTATCAGGCAAAGAAGGCATGGTTTGATGAAAAAATGATCATGGGAGAAAGTGTAGAATATTATCTGGTTATGATATCTCATAGAACCTTAGAAAATTCAGAAGAATTTTTGGTAATGTTAAAAAAACTCTCAAGAAGAGAAGAAGGGATGATTATGCTAGATCAGGCTCTGAATATTAGAATGAACCTAGTGAGTCTGAGGAAGAAGAGCAACAATTAGATGAGGAGGAATTATTAAGATGGAATAAATTTTCAATATTTTTTAGACTTCCTTATTGGAAAGAAATCCTAGTAAGACATAATTTGGATGTAATGCATATGGAGAATAATGTAGCTTCAAGTATTATCTCGACAATATTACAATGTGGGAAATCAAAAGATGGTCTTAATGCCCGTAAAGATTTGCAACTGCTTGGTATTAGAAAAGATTTACACCCTATTACTAAAGGGAAAATAACCCACTTTTCCGCAAAACCTTGGTCTTCTTCTAAATTAGAAAAAAAATGTTTTGCAAAAATGCTTTTCAACTTTAAGGGATCAGATGGTTATTGCTCAAACATCTCTAAAGGCGTCTCACTAGATGAATGTAAGATATCAGGTCTCAAGTTACATGATTATCATGTGTTAATGCAGCAATTATTTCCAGTAGCATTTAGAGGATTATTACCTAAAGGACCTAGATTAGCCATTGTACGTCTATGCTCATTTTTTAACCAATTGTTTCATAGAGTTATTGACAGAGAGAAGATTTCAATCATGGAAACTGAAATTGTAGAAACTCTATGCATGTTTGAAAGCTATTTTCCTCATAGCTTCTTTGATATAAGGGTGCATTTGACTGTTCATTTAGGAAGGGAAGCAAGACTATGTGGACAAGTCCATTTCAAATGGATGTACCTATTTGAGAGGTGCATGAAAGTTTTGAAAGACTATGTACGTAATATTTCAAGACCAGAGGGTTGTATTGTAGAGTCGTATCTTGCTGAAAAATGTGTACGGTTCTGCGGTGAGTTCTTGAAAAAAGAGTACAAATGTGAAAGAAAAAGAAGACAGAAATAGTGAGTATGAAAACATCTCAATTCTAGAGGGTTGTCTAATATCAGCAGCCACTTCAATTACTCTTAATGAAACAGAGTTGAAAACAGCTCACCTTGATGTAATTCAAATTACAGATTTTGTGGCTTCTTATGTGGAGTAAATTTTATTCACGTACTCTCCATTTTTTTGGAGACATCTGATCTCCTTATTTTCTTTTTACAGCTTGAATCTTCAGCACCTACAAGACACCAACGAAAGATGTAATCGGGATGAAACATATTTATGGTGTTTGCACACCAAAATTTTTGTTGAATGGTTAAGAGAACATGCAAGATAACTCAACTAAAGTCAACTATTCATTAGTACCCTTTATTTAACCATTTTACCTTTTTCTTTAGATACCTTTGAATTCAGTATCCATGATGCAACATTGAGATGATTGGCATTTAGTCAACGAAGTAGTGCAAGATCTTACACTGGTTACATAGTGAATGGTCAGAGGTTTCAGACGAGTACGATTTATAGAGAAAGTTAGAATAGTGGTGTAACATATGAGGCCACAACAATGTGTAGAGTTAGTGCAAAAGATAATTCTCATGTGGTTGACTTCCTTACATACTATGGTATAGTGTAATATAAATAATAATGCTATATTACAATGTCTTCAGTATTCCTCTGTTTAGATGCCATTGGGTAGTCAAAGGTAATGGATTTAAAGTAGAAGATGGGTTTACCCTTGTCAACCATAGCTATAGTCAATTATCTTCCTCAAAGGATCCAACCATATTAACCTCACAAGCTAAACAAGTTTTTTATTCAAGGACTGAAGAATCTTCTAGTTGGTATGTTATTATGAAAAGACATTCAAGAATTTATAGTGATGAAGATGTCCAAGAAGTTCATATCTAGTAGTTATTGATATGAATAATGATTTAGATGAATCCCAAAGTGCCCACACATATTATGAAGGAACCTATGTATTTTTATGAACTGTGTAAATAATTGATGTTATTCTTATTTTGTTATCTAATTTGCTGTTTAATTGATGCTTTATAACTGCTTTTCTTAAGTCTAAAGTTAAATAATATGAAAGCTCTAAAAGGCTGATGTTGAGGAAGTTGTTTTCATATTATTTGTTTAATTGGTGCTTTAAAACTGTTTTTTATGTCTCAGGTGTATGTCTCAGTTGTATGTAATACTATAATGAATCATTTTCGTATTATGATGCAACGAATAGAAATCAGCTTCCACTGGCAAAGCAAACAGAAGTTTAAATAAAAACAAATCTACACCCAAAACTCTAAACTGGAAAATAATTAGAATAATTGTTTAAAATAAATGTTTTTACAAGGGAAAATATCTATTTTAATGTTTTAAACGTCCATATCTATAAAATGTTTTAAATGTGAAATATGTATAAAATCTATACACCGTATATATATATAAAATCTATAATATCATTTTCGTAATATGATGCAACTAATAGATAAGTGTTCTGATTTTAAAAGAAATTAAATAGAAATGAAAAATAATTAAAATGGTTAACTTGATTTTATTTTCAAAATAGATTTTATATCTACAAAATAATCAATAATATTTATTCCTTGATGCGAGGATTACATTTTTTCATATACAACTTGGATAGTAATGAATAAGGTAAATCTGAATAAAAAATAAAAAATCAGAAATCCCTTCGACCAAGAATCCTAAATCGATCCTGGATAAAAAAAAATTGTGAGTGTGATGATGAGTAATAAATCTGGAGCTTCGAATTCATCTTCTAGTTCTTGTGCTAGAGGTTGAATCTTTGGAGTGGCTAAGAAATGTGAGAATTGTGGGCAAAACATTGTTGAACAATAGGTGTTCTTATGTGGCTCCAAACAAGGTAATTCTCCATTTTTTTAAGTTTTGTAAATGGTGCATAAGTAAAATAGCATAAATGGCGATTGTTGTTGAGTTTTTGTAACGGTTTACGAATGTGTAGCTTATATTCGATAGTCCCACTTTTAAATGGGTTGGTGAGGCTTATCTAGATGAGATAAAGTGGTTAGCTGTGAGGGTTGTCAAGCTTGAGGAACATTGCAAAGATTTTAAGGATAATGAATTGGAGAAGATAATGTTTGAGAAGATCCTAATGGAACACGAGAAAGAGATGTTTGACAAGGTTGATGATGTTTTAGCTGAAGCCAAATCAGAGATTAAGAAGATAATGATTTTTCTTGTTTTTGAATGTATATTGGTTGTTGGTTTCATTCAACTTCTCTAAATAGTTATTGTGTTTGTTCTTGTTCTTGTGTTTTGCATGTAAGACAATGCTTATTTTGGATTTGTTCAGCTCTCTTTAAATTGCAATAAACTAAGGTAGGGTTATTGGACGATTTTTTAAAATTAATTTCATTGTATGTCAAAATCAGAGAAATCAAATTAAAAAAAATATTTTAAATATCATACATATAAATCAAAACACTTTACAAAGAAATCTATTAAAATATATCCATATTCATCTTGTGTTTGAAAACATTCAATAAAATACTTTAAAATTCAAATACATTAAAACACACTAAAACCTTAATCCAATAACACCCATATGAATAAATAACCTCATGCCTTGTTGGTTTCATTCACTTAAACATTGAACATATGATTGTTTATAAAAAGAACAGTAGTAAACTATTATAAACCAGGTTTATAAAAATTTAAACAGAATTAAAAAAAAATACCATTAAAAACCAAGAGTCTAAAATAAGATAAACAAACATCAAAAATTATTCATAAAACTTCAATCAATTATTAATAACCAGGTTCATCACCATATGGTCCTCCGAATCCCTTGAAATTGCATCCCATTTTGTCAAATTAATATCCTCCCATTCTTGCTTCAGAACATCATGCCTTGCTGAAAGCCTCAACCACTCGGAAACGATATTGAAGTTTTCAGCCGAAATTTGTTTATGTAACAGACAAACTTTGACGTTTTTCCTCTCGTACTTGACCCTTGCTTCAATCGCATCCTCCTTAGCCTTTATTTTCTTGTTCAACATAACCATGATCGATTTGTAATGGTTATGAAGTTGTTGGATCTCCTTTACATGAGGAAAATCATCGTTCTCGATCTTAACTTCTTTACCCTTGTCAATGATTAATTTCCTACAACAAACACAAATAATATTACTCAAATACTCAAACAACATACACCCAATCTATAACGAAAACATTGAATACAAAATTTTTTGAAAGATAGATGAATCTGATTATAACCTGAGTTTTTTCGATCGAAAGAGAGAAAATGAAAAGTTTTTAAGATAAACTGCAAAATTTATAGTTGAAAAGTTTTTAACAGGTGCGATTGTTTACCGCGTCGTTTCGTGTAGTGTAAATTTATATATAGGAAGGTAGAGGGATTTATTATAAAACTTAGTGATGTGTACGATTGGAGGTTAATTGTCAAATAACAATATTTGTCAAATTTTAATCATTATGAATATTTAATAAGTTATTTATTAAATAAATAACCCCCATTTACATGATAATATTGCAGTTTAAAATAATTTAATATCATAAACCCTGAAAATTGATATAAACTCTAAACCCTAAACATTAAAATGGATTTTTTGTCTAAACCCTAACCCTATGTTAATTATTTATTTTATTGTATAAAATAAAGATTTAAAGAATAAAGACTCCCAAAACCCTGAAATTTGATATTAACTTTAAAACCCTAAACCATAAAATAAATTTTTAGTCTAAACCTTAAACCCTATGTTAATTATTTAGTTTATTGTATAAAATAAAGATTTAAAAATAAAAACTCTCAAACCCTGAAACTTTATATTAACTTTATACCCTAAACTCAAGCACTAAATTATACAAGAATGCTAAAACTAGACCCTTAAAACTTAAACACTACACTAATGCATATACCCTAAACTCTTACTTTTCAAAATCGGCCAAACCCTAAAAATTACTTGATTTGTATCTGTAATGGCACATATATAAAGCTACAATAATGTTTTTATTTAAGAGGGAAAGAAAATTTGGTTTATCCGCCAAACACTTAGTGACATTTTTTTTTGTTTCTCCAACTAAACTTTTTGAATCTTTTGTGATTGTTATTCGACTTGTGTTTCTCCAACTAATCTCTCTATTTCTAGAAATCGCCAATCCGACTAATATCTCCATCTCTAGACTCCAAATCTCTCTATATCTGGCACTCGCCAATCCGACTAATATCTCTATCTCTAGACCCCAAATCTCTCTATCTCTGGCAATCGCCACTACTACAAATATCACCAGATCTAATTCATCTATCTTTGGTAATAGCCACCAGTTCATTATTTAAGGTTTTCTTATTGCGTTATTGATTGTCTTATTTCAGTAACGAAATAATCGTTATCAATTGTTTAGGTTTTTTTTATTGTGTCATTAATTGTCTGATTTCATAGATTGATAGGGTTTTCTTATTGTGTTATTGATTTTCTGATTTTATAGATTGATAGGGTTTAGTTACATCGATTGTCGGGTTTCATTGTCCATTATCGGGTTTACTTAAATCGATTAACTAATTTCATATATTGTTAGGGTTTAGTTAAATTGATTGACTGATTTAATAGATTGTTAGATTTAGTTAAATTGGTTGATTGATTCATAGATCTTTTGGGTTTAGTTCAATCGATTGACTGATTTCATAGATTGTTAGGGTTTAATTCAATCGATTGATTGATTTCATAGATTGTTAGGATTTAGTTCAATCGATTCACTGGTTGTTAGTTAAAGCCATTTACTTTTCTGATTTCGTTCCATGTTTTGTAGTCTCAAGTGAATTTCGATGGTGAAGAGGGAAAATAACCAAAAAAAGAGGAAGATTGTTGAAGAGAAAATTTTTTTTTGTTAGTACTTATGAAACTACACCAATACATAAGATACATGAAGAGGCAGTACTTGATGAGACAATGTAGAGTCATAATGACAATAGAGTTCATAATGATGATGAAGTTAACAGTGATGATAAAGAAAAGCAAGATAATGAAGAAATTCAGCAGGATGAAGAAGTTCAGCAGGATAAAGAAGTTGAGCAAGATGAAGAAGTTGACTTACAAAATGAGAAGGAAGAAGTTGACTTACATAATGCAGAAGTAACCATTTAAGAAATAGTCTAACTTAAGACTAAACGACATAGATGACCAACAAGGATGAAGAATATCGCAAAGGATCCAAATGTTAGAGAAATGTTGATTTTACTGAATTTGGAGAACCATGTTGTCCAGGATCTGTTAAGTTGTCATCATAGCTAATCCCTTTGGTGCGTGAGCATGTACCTGTCATAATAGATGATTGGAGGAAGATAAGTACCAAAATCAAAACAGTACTTTGGAAATCAATGCAGGTTTATTATGAAGCTCTTACTTTTTAGTTTGATTCTACATAGTTTAGATATGTTTTTAATGGTTTGATGTCTCATTTGATTGCAGACGAGGTTTGACCTTGATCAACTTCCAAAAGGTTGATGTACTTAAGAATATGGGTTGTTTGTGGAGATCATCAAAATCAAGGCTTGTAAAACAAGTCAGGACAGCTAAGACGCACCAAGAGAGGATGAATCTCATGCCAAAGAATATTACTCTTATAGATTGGCGTAAATTTGTTAAAGATAAGATCAATACACCTTTTAAGGTAATCATACTATTGTGTTTTACATTTGATCTAGTGAGTATTACTAGTGATCTAGTGAATATTCCTCACGCATGTAGCCGTAAAGGAATGGTTGGATTTGCTGAAGAAATGGTATGCATGCCTATTATATATGCTGAATTTCAATTTTAATTTTGTAGTGACTAATGTTACTACTATACACAGAAAGCAGGTAATCCAGAACCTTCTATAGTGACAAGATTGAAAGTGTGGGTTAAGTCTCGTACCAAAAAAGATGGTTCACCTGTTAATATAAATGCAGCTGAAAAATTTGTAAGTGATTAGATGTTTACTCATGTTCTGCAATTAACATGTATATTATATAATAGACCGTAACTAAACAGTGTTTAAATATTGCAGAAGAAGGCGGCTGAGATTGTTGAGGGTAATTCTCAGGCCATCTCACAAAATCCAAATGAAGATAGTCTCGCTCAAATTTTAGGAGCTGAAAATCCTGGCAGGATAAGAGCTATGAGTAGAGGGATTAAAGAAAAGGTAGCCTCCCTTCAGATGAAGAACAAATATTTGGAAGATATTAAAGAAAAGCAGTGTCAATTGCTTCCGAAAGTGAATGATTTGCAAGAAGAGATTGCAATATTAAAGACACAAGTTAACAAGAACTAAATCTAAATAGATTATAAATTTAAGTATTATTCTTTATAATTGGTCTAAATATGGTTTTAATGTATCAGAGACTCGAAGCTGAAGTAGGAGAAACCTCAGCAGCAAAAGTAAGACTTGCTTCATGTTTCCACCCATAATTTGATACATTATTTGTTACAGTTTTGTCAGAGTGTAAACAAGAATTTGCAACCTAAGTGTGTGTTGCTTGATTGGTGTGGAGATGAGTTAATAGTTGTTTAGGGGAATTCTGTCTTCTGGTCCAAAAGATTTGATCAATAACATTTTGTTAGGTCCTAACTCTGTTAAGGTTATAGTCAAGTCTGCTTCCGTAAAAGAAGCATTTCTTTGGAGACATGCACCCAATATATTCACAATTGAGCAAGCTATTGGAGAAATGATTGCATGGCCTGAAAATAAGTGTTTGATTTCAGAAACAGAAGAAGCTACAATTAAGATAATTTCTGATATCTTATTTTTATGATGATTATCTTAAGTGATGTTCCATATTCATAGTTTTAATTAATCTTATAGAGTCCCTCCAAATTGTCTATGAATAAGTGAAAACTTTTGGAGTGGAATACATGCAATGAGAAAGTGGTGGCTGAAGGTCGTTGGTAGTGTAAAGGACCAAGTGCAGTGGTTAATGATCTTCCTCTAAGACCAAATGTAGTGAAGATCTTTGTGGACGTGGTAGTAAAATCAGACACATTTCTTTGGAGACAATCCTCAGAAGGGACCTGCCTCGAGGAAGCTGCCATGTCTTTTGTAGCTTGGCCTATGAATAGAGTTGTCTTCACAGACAACTCTATTCGAACATGTGAGACAACTCCTTCAGAAGAAGTGCTAAATAACGCAAGACCACGAAACCTGTTTCAAAATTAAAGGTACTTATTTTGTATATGTTATGGTTATACCTATGTTGAGGTCTTACATTTCTAGTTAGGCAAAATCAGTTTTGGTACCTGCTGCATTGGATGTGTTAATGTGTTCAATTACTATAGCTGTTGCAGGCTTGTAATACCGTAGAAGATAACACCCTTCCGACAGGAGAGACAACTCGTACTCGTGAAAAGAAAAAGAATCCAAACGATAAAATTCCTGCATCTGGAAATGGTCTACCTTTAGGGTCTAATTGTCCTATTCCTAAATCTCCATCGAAATCAAAGAAACCCCCTTCTAAGAAATCAAAATCAACTGCATAATCACCCGTTCAAAGATCAAAGGTATATGCATTATGTATGTTATGTTTATATATGTTCTTAAGGTTTATGTGTTAATGTGTTAAATTGTCTGATAAGATACAATATCTCACACTTACTCGTCCTGATATCCAATATGTAGTGAACTTTGTTTGTCAAAAGATGCATGCTCTTACTCAATCAGAATATCTTTTGCTCAAACATATATTGCGATATCTAAAGGGAAGTATCACTATATGGGAATTAACCTAGTTTAAGATTTAGACTCGATTATTCCATGTTACTCAGATAGCGACTGGTCTAGATGCAAAGAAACCAAAAAATCTACCGGAGGTTTCTATACTATCTTTGGCAAGAACATAATTTCCTGGTCAGCTAAGCGACAACCAACAGTCTCCAAATCCTCAATAGAAGCATAATACATGGCCATGTTAATGTCTTCTTATGAGATCGTATAACTTGTTTCTTACTTTAAAAATTTGGTTTACCATCAGCTACATTAC
>OVAV01000438.1:0-18782 GCA_900406375.1 Iberis amara | reverse complement strand
TTTCTCCAAAACGACAACTAATCTGAAACGGAGGGAGTATTGTTTTTTTCTTCTTCTTCTTCCAGATTTTATACCAACTGTGAGTAACATGCCACCATCAACGGAAAAGGACATGACTGGTACGATTGTGGGTATTATTATTGGCCTTGGACTATTGGTCATCTTTGCAGGATTGATTATCTTCATCATCGTGAAAAGAAGAAAGCGTTACACAGATGATGAAGGTATATATGTAATAAGAACATAAACAAGCCCTTTTGAGTTGAAGTATGATAAAAACAAAAAATAAGTTGAATATCATTTTTTGTTGTTGCAGAGCTACTTAGTATGGACGTTAAGCCTTATACCTTTGCTTACTCGGATCTTAAAACTGCAACTCAAGATTTTAGTCCTTCGAACAAGCTTGGGGAGGGAGGATTTGGGACTGTTTATAAGGTAAAAGTACCATACCAAAATTGGATGGACAAAAATACTTAGAAACTAGAGTATATGTAATATGTTTTGTTATGGTTTACCAGGGAAATCTCAATGATGGAAGAGAAGTTGCAGTGAAACAATTATCAGTTGGATCCCGACAAGGGAAAGGAAATTTTGTTGCAGAAATTGTAGCAATTTCTGCAGTTCTGCATCGTAACTTAGTAAAACTTTATGGTTGCTGCTTTGAAGGAGATCATCGGTTGCTCGTATATGAGTATCTACCTAATGGAAGTCTTGATAAGGCACTATTTGGTAATGAACATAAACATATTATGACTTGTCTATATGCCAAGCTAAAATTACTCATTATGCCTTTGAATGTTGTAGGGAATAGGATTTTACGTCTTAATTGGTCAACTCGTTTTGAAATATGCCTTGGAATAGCCAGAGGTTTAACTTACCTCCATGAAGAGGCAAGTGTTCGTGTAGTACATAGGGATGTGAAGGCTAGCAACATCTTGCTTGACTCAATGTTGGTCCCAAAAGTTTCTGATTTTGGGCTTGCAAAGCTTTATGATGACAAGATAACTCACATAAGCACTCGAGTGGCAGGGACTATGTAAGTATTCCCCAAACCTTTGAAATTTGGTCTGCAACAATATTGTAACACATGTTGTTATACCAAACGCAGTGGATATCTTGCGCCAGAGTATGCCATGCGTGGACATCTAACAGAGAAAATAGATGTTTATGCCTTTGGTGTTGTGGTTCTTGAACTAGTGAGCGGAAGGCAAAACTCTGATGAGAACTTGGAAGGTGGTAAAAGATATCTTCTTGAGTGGGTACGTCCTTGCTTGATTGGAAATATTAACATATCTTTACGATATTCTAAATCTTCTTGATGTGTTTGCAGGCATGGAATCTATATGAGAAAGGCCGTCAAGTTGAACTAGTTGATGAAGAGCTGAGTGAATTTGACGTGGAAGAAGTGAAACGAGTGATAGGCATAGCTATGTTGTGTACTCAGACATCACATGCCTTAAGACCACAAATGTCACGAGTGGTGGCCATGCTTTCAGGAGATATTGAGGTCAATGAAGTCACCTCAAAGCCAGCTTACCTAGCTGATTGGAGATTTGATGACACCACAAACTCTTCTTTCAGCGCCTTTCAGACCAAAGACACAGGCGCTTCTGCGTCCTACTCCACTAGCTTTGTGACGCCCAGTGAAAATGACTCTAAGCCAATGCTTGGAGTCAAGATCAAAGAAGGCAGATAACTAAATTAACAACGTTTCCTCTATGATCGCTACACACACATAGATATATATATATATATATATGTTTGTGTCTACGAAGATCTTTGTATAAAATAAGTAGGTTTCGACGTTAAAACCTTAAAAGTACTATCATATATGGTTGTATAAAATATATCGAAATGCTTACTAGCTAAAATACTTCTTTATAGTCTTCTTAACCATAAAAATATTGAAACTTGTTAATTATCACTATTAATTTAGTTTATTTATGTAACAATAATATTAAAATCACCCAAATTTAGGAGTCACTCGTTTGTAACCCATTATCTTTTTCCAAATAGAAAAATTAAGTGGGTGTTATTGGTTATGGAGTTTAAATGCATTTTAAAATCCTTGTGACATCATGATTTCTTCGTTTAATGATTTGTAAGTACTAATTGTAACACGTGTTATTCGTTTAATGAATTGTAAAATCTAATTGGAATTCAACATTATTAGTTTAGTGATTTGTTATTGAATTTCAAATTGCAGTTTGTATTTTCATGGATTTGGAAGTGTTTTAAAGTTAAAAATACAAATAACAAATCCAAGGCGATACATCATGTTATTTCAAAAACTATAGATTTCTAAACTCTTATGGATTTATAAATCCATTACAACATCATAACCAATAACAAAACCCCCTCAAATTTACTTTATAGCTGTTTTTATAGTATCATTAGCTAAGTTGCATGGAATGGAAAGTGAAAGCGTGGAACCAGAAGCGTTTGGAATCGTGGAAACGAAAATTTTAAAATAATCAAAATGGGTATGTGATGAAACCGTGTATATATATATATATATATATATATATATATATAAACATAATAAGTTTAAGAATAAAATTTAAATAAAAAATAGAAATATGATACATGAGTAACTTTTTGAAAACGCAAACCTAAAATGTTAAAAATATATAAGTATTGTATTGGTACTCACCAATATTATATTTTTGTGTAAGAATAAATAAAATTATCCAAAATGTTTTCAAAAATAAAAGTAATGAAAATATCAAATTATGATTATTTTGATTGTGATCTTCTAAGTCATTAATAAAAAAATAGAAAACTCTGAATTTAAAAGATGAAAATAATCTTATTCTTATGTTTTCTAATCTATAAAATTATGGGAGCCTTGAGAAGTTTTTTAAAAGTACGGTAGACTTGAGAGTTAAAAAAGTATACTAGAAAGTTTTAGAGAAATTATTGAACTACTATATTAGTTGTGTAATGTTCTAACATTAACGTCAAAATCACAATTTTTGTTTTGAATTAGTGGGTTATATAGCTCATGGTTTTTGGCCAAATAGGAAAAAAATTAAATTTATTTTGTAATGCTTCCTTAGAGTCTCCTTCACAATAATACATGGTTGAAACTTGTTAATTATAACTATTGCATTAGTTGTATAATAGTTTAGCAATAACGTCAAAATCATCAAAATTTTATTGGTTCGTTAGAGTCTCCTTTAAAAAAGAAATGTATGAAACTTTTTGATTCTAATATTTCAATAGTTTAGTAATAACATCAAAATGACATATTTTTGGAATCAGTGGGCTCTAACTCATGTTTTTTGGCCAAATTGAAATATTAAAATTTACTTTTTATTGTTTTCTTAGAGTTTCTTTAACAATAATAAATGGATGAAACTTGTTAATTCTCCATACAACATAAGTTATGCAATATTTTATCAATAACGTCAAAATAACCAAAATTTTAAGAATCGGTAAGCTATATGCTATGGTTTTTAGTCAAGTTGAACAAATTGAAATTGAAATTGAAATTATATATATTTCTTAGAGACTCCTTAACAATAATAAAATGATGAAAATTGTTAATTCTCAATTTTGTATAAATTGTGTAATCTTTTGGCAATTTTGTCAAAATAACCAAAATGTTTGGAATCAGTGGCATATAACCCATGATTTTTGGCCCAATTGAAATTTATTTTGCATTGATTTATTAGTACCTCCTTAACAATAATTTTATTGATAAAAATTTTTCATTCTCAATATTTCATAAATTATGTAATGTTTTGGCAGTAACATCAAAATGATCAAAATTTTGTTGAATCAGTGGAGCCTGTTTTTTTGGCGAAATTGAAAAAAAAAATGAATTTTAATTTTTATTGGTTCCTTAGAGTCTCCTTACAAAAAATAAATGTATAAAACTTGTTGATTCTAAATATTGCAATAGTTGTGTAATGTTTTGACAATAACGTCGAAATGACATAAATGTTAGTGGGCTAATAACTCATGGTTTTTGGCCAAACTGAAAAAATTAAAATTTAATTTGTATTGATTTTTTAGATTTTCCTTAACATTAATAAATGGATGAAACTTGTTAATTCTAAATATTGCCTAAGTTATGTAATGTCTTAGCAATAAGGTCAAAACAACCAAAATATTTGAAATAAGTGGTAATATAGTTTTTGGCCAAATTAAAAAAATTGAAACCTAATTTTTTCTTCTTCCTTAGAGTCTCCTTAGAAATAATGAATAGATGATACTGTTAATTCTCAATGTTACATAAGTTGTGTAATGTCTTAGCAATATTGTCAAAATGACCGCTATTTTTGAAATCAATGGGATATAGATATTTTTAATCACGATTCATAATTTCATATCATCTGTGATTCGTGGGACTAAGCTTTGTTAAGGATACTCTCTCATGTCGAAGGAGATGATGTGAAAAGATTTTTAAAATAACTTGTTGTCACTTAAGCTATTTGATCCTCTTTATAAAAAGCTCTTCTTTCCTCATTTTCTATAACCGATATGAGGTTAATAGCTTTCCTTCCCCTTGTTGTTGCGTGGAAGAAGCCGGAGTTCCTATCTTCCGAATTGAGCCATTGCACACGGTTTCGCTGTCTCCAGTAATCTTCTTCTGCCTTATACGCTTCCTGAATATCTTTGTTAAGAGCGTAAATTTATAAATCTCTTGTAAGAAGAGAGTTCATTGCTCTTTAAAGTTTGATTCAACACTCTTCTATTCTCTTGTTGTTGTTTTTTCTTTGAGTCTACTCCATTCAATTTTGGAATGGATCTAGAGTCAAAACTATTGAATGAATGAATTTATAAATGTACAAAAAATTATTGATTTTTGGAATTGCAATAGAATCTTCTAAAAGTTCTACAAATATTTCCTTCATAGGACTTCATATTGCATGCGTTATAGAGTGCAAGTTGCTGCTAACTCATCAAAATGCATTCAATATCAAAGAATTGTTAACTATTCCTCAATCTTTTCACCATTGAATCTAGGACCTTATATGGTTGCTATTTTGAAGGAGATTATCGTTTGCTTGTATATGAGTATCTTTGTAATGGAAGTCTTGATAAGGCACTATTTCGAATAACCATCCACGTTTGAAAATAAGGAATAAACATAGTTTTTGATTAAATTCCGTGTGTGTTGTTGAGTATGAGTTTATGGTATTTATAAACAAAAAAATATTAATATTTTCGACGAATCAGACTATTGAATACAACAATCATATAATGTCTAGAAACGGCTACTTCGTAGTGGTGATAACATTACGACAGGTTATTGACAAATATCTATTGGAAAATTTTCATTATCCGTCAAAAGTAGAAAAAAGTCCGACCTACAGAATTATCTGGTTTTGTGTCAGTTGGCTATAGAGAAACCGTCGTAAATTTTTGACAGAGAAAATGCAATCATTTACCCTATTCCTTTTGTAGTGAGTATTAACCCCAATCTTGAACAATGTACATTCATTGCTTTTTTTCATACAGATTTTGTTTGCCTCAAGCATCCACTAATAAGCATTATAAAAAATATATGTTTTACATGTCCAATGTATTGCAACAACACTACTTTTNTGAAAAAAAAAAAAAAATATATATATATATATATATATATATATATATATATGTGTGTGTGTTTCCAACATGTAATCATTTTTAATTAGTTTTAAAATTTTTCTGTCGCGATTTCAAATGCTTCAGCTTTCGATTCCATGCAGCTTAGGTAGTATATATATTTTTTGCTATTAAATTTTAATATAATTTTAATTCATCACAAGTTTTAATTTTTTCGTCAAATGGTTATCATTTTTACATATTCATCAAAATTCGACCCTTTATATATTGGACTCAAATTAATGTGTGAGTGTTGGACACAGATAATAGAAATTATTCATTTAGATATTATAACTTTTTCCAACATATAAAGATATGATAAGAATTAGGTAAAGGTAATTATTCGAATATCCATATTATAATTCTTCATAACTAAAATTTAATAATATGTAATTATAAGATTACTATTTTTAATAGTATTTTTAAAAGAAGGTACTATTGTATTTCACTAAATATGAAGTGTAGCAGATGTTAACAAATTGAATAAGTGATTATGTTGTATCATATTTGCTTTTATTACAACTAATATATTCAATTTTTTATTGTTTATATGTATTTGTCGAATTATTTTCATTTTATATATTAGAAATTTGACTAATTATGGATATTGATTTTACATATCCGACCTAATTAAAGTATCAAATAAAAAGGATTTGATTTTGTTTAACGTTGTGGAAGTAATTTATAAACTACATCAATATTTTATTTTAAACTACATCAATATTTTACTTAAGGTGTCCGGCAAACCGGTTATTTAGCTCTTCAGAAGAACATTGAGTCCATTGGCTTTTTCCTTGAACCTATATTGCAATCAAAAGTTAATATTTTTAAAAATCTACGAGAGCTCCAATCAAAAATAAAGATCTACATTTAGAAAAAGACATACTGGAACACAGTAAAGTAGACGAAGCTCCCAGACTTGCAATTCAGTGGAAGAAGTTTCAGAAAATTGAAAAACATCACTGTACACCATCCTTAACAAAATTAAAAGAAAATGTTATTGACAAATAAAGATCTGATGTCTCTTTGGAAGAAACCATCAAAAAAGCTAAGTGAATACCTTGTAAACACCAACATAGAATTTGTTTCGAAGCATGTCCTGTATCATTCTACAAAACCTAACAAGAGTCTTGGGCTACACCCACCTGATTGTTGACGAATGAAGAATTTGAACCTACGATAGACCAAAAAGATCCAAGTTATACAATATGTGTGAATACACCACAACCTCAAAGAACCTGATCTAGTCAAAACACAACCAAATTTCATGAAAGTTCTTACCTTTTTACGTTGTAAATTGAAAAGCACGAATCGAGTTGTAATCAAATTAATCAGCTCACATCATAAATCGATAATCAAGTTTTTTAATACTAAAAACCCAAAACCCAGAAACAGTAGAGTGAGAGTAAATAATTAAGAAAACATGGGAGATTGCAGATTCGTCTGAGAAGTTTTGACAGAAAAAAGCGACGACCCCGCGTCTTTTCCGATAGAGACGAAGGATTGTATCCCAATGACAAAGCATTTGCAAAGGAGAACCGGACGATTCCAAAGGATTGGTCAGAAAATTGGACGAGGAAACGGAAGAAGCAACAAAAACTAAGGGTACTGACATTTAAAAGAAAAGGAAGAGGTTCAGTATGCGTAGCTTCATTGGCCTCGAAGGAAATGTGAAAGCAGTGTAAAAGAAATCAAGGCAGTGGTTAGTAGAGAACATATAAGAAGAAGGAAAGGTAGATGGAAGAAGAAAACTGAAGAAAGAAGATATGAAAGAAAATTCTAAAACGCAAATAAAGAAGACAATTCAGTTTATTTTTGGCTGTTCAGGACAGGTGTCAGATGCTGGAGAGTGTTTTCACCTTTTATATAATAGATTAATTATGGATCTTATTGATCTAAATATCATATAATGAAAATTTTCAATAGGTGATCTATAAAATAGTTGGTCCATTTGATCTTCACAACACCAAGGTAAGATCTAAACCATATTTGTTGAACAGAACCGCTCGATTAGAGTTAAAAGAGACATCTTAAATCAAGTATGTTTGATTTTTGACTTTTGAGGCTTTACACTTATAGAGGCTCAACAATATACTAAAAAGCACATTATTACTTTAAAAATTAATATTTGTGAAACTAAAAATAAACCTAAAATATCAACTTTTTAGAAACATAGAAAGTATATTCAACATAACTTGAAGAAAAAATGAGTTGGTATATACATAACAACAAGCTGACCCCACTTAACTTTTGATTTTTTTTTAAAAATTTTTTTGTTTTATATTATATATTATATTAATTATCCTTTAATTATCTATAAATTTTTTGTTTAACTCAACTAATTCTAAAATTTAAGTCTATTTTCTTTTTCATTATTATTATTTTGTCTACCTATTATTTTAATATATATTTTCTTATTACTTATTTGACTTTTTTGATTATTATTACATATTAATTTTCATTTTTAAAATATCAATTCCAACTAAATAAAAAATACCACAAAAACTATTTTTTTCTTCAAAAATTATAAAAAAATATAAATAACTTTAGGACTTCAAATTTAAATTATAAACTCTAAAACTAAACTTTAACCCTTAAAAATAATATAGTCGATCATTGCACACATTAGTTTTAGTCAAATGACTATAGTTAATTATTTGTAAAAATAAATTATTAATAAAAAATTATATATTTTTTTTTATATATGACCCCTCTAAAATAAATTTCTACCTCCGCCACTGAGTACAATTATGCATGTCTTTTTTCTTGAACAAGTAATTAAATGATTTATTTTCAAAAATTATATTTTAAAATGATATAATAAATAACAGAATATACATTAAAAATTATACAATTTATTTAGTTTTATAGCAAATTTTACGATTAAATAGTAATATATATATCAGTGAAAAAAATAGTAATATACTAATATATAATTAAACTCGATTATTTGTGTTTACGACGTCGTTTTTGACCTTTAGGTGGGTTTGGTTATAATTAGTCTGTCACTTGGCCCACGCTACAACAACTCTCGTCTGAAACCTCTCCCCTAAAAAGAGAGTTTCGATCTACGACTACGAGCCATCTGCTTTGGACCCGAACCTCGCATTTGCTTCCGCATCCGAACCTCCGTTCCCGATAAATTTCTCGATCACTCTCTCTCTCTCTTGCTCTCGCTCTCTTTGGTTTCGTTAATTCTTGAATTCGAAAACCCTAACTCATTTTTAGAAATTGAGGTCCAAGAAGAAGATATTATTTCAGGTTTTCGTTTGTTGCACGGCTAAAGCTGACATAAGTGTAAGTTCACAGCTCTATTTCGCTTTGTTGAAACCCTAATTTTGTAATTATGTTCTAGAAAGAAGTGATTTTTCCCCCAATTCTTAAAGTGTCGGTTGGGATTAAAGTCTGGAGGCTCTCGTCTGAGGTTGAATCCTTGGTTATGGTAATGTTTCATTGTGATTAGAGCTTCGATTTGGTGTGAATTTGTGTTTCGGCAGTTTGACTTCGAGTGGGTACGCGATAATTCTAAGAAATTTTAAAAAAATTTAGGAATCCAGCTTAATTTTCAGGGGGTTTATAGAGGTGAAACTGGAATTTAGCTCGTTTTTGGTTAAGGAATTTTGATGACATTTACTGGAATGAGCTCTTCAGTTTCCTAGATTATGTGTACATCGAGTGTATGGTTTCAAAATTTGATTCTCTAGTTTAGTTGAATCAGCTTAGGCTTTGGCTTAGTGGTCCTTTTAACGCCTGTTTCCTTGTACATCGATTCTCGAGTTTAGGGATCAAGCTTCCTCGTCTGAGGTTTCTACATGAATAGTATATACTGTTTTTGTTTCACTTTGTGTATTAAAATTCAAATGTGTAGCATCTGTTTTGTTTTACAGGAAGATCTTGAGTATTCCGAGCATGTTAACTGGAGGTAGCTCATGAATATTCGGTGTTGAACTATATATCAAAGGAGACGCAATCTTGATTTCTTATCTGTCTATTTTTCAAGGTCCAGCTGCTTGAAAAATAATTAGTAGAAGCTGAACCTATGCCTGGAAACGAACATGGAGAGAGGATCCATAATTTCTTTGGACAGGAGGGTCTGTCCCAAGATCAGCATCAGTCTCAGATCGTTAACGGAAACTGGTGTAATTTTAGTAATAGCCTAGCTGGCAACCAGAGGCAGATAGACCCATCCCTTATAGCCGATCTGAGGAGTTATAGCACACAACAATCTGGTATGGGTTTTGTCTCTGTATGACAGGGATTTTCCTCAACTTATGCTCTATGTATATGCTTCAATCTTATTATCTTGGATGTTGCTTTAGTTGTTAGCTTTAAAACATAGCTTTCTTGCTTATTCCAGTTGATCCTGAGAGGGCACAATCTTCAAATTCAAAGCATGGTACACAGCAGTCTATAAAGTCTGGGTACTCAAGAACTCTATTGCAAGAAAACCAGCAGCTTGCAAATGGTTACATGCATGGGCAGGCGATGCCGAATGAAGCAAATTATTTGGGAATGGATGTAGAATCTAATAGGGGTAACTTATCAGTTAAAGGATTTTCTTCTGACCATCATAAAATTCCTATGAGGTTTGAGATGGGAGAATCTCCGGTTAATTATGATTTCTTTGGTGGTCAACAACAATTGAACAACCAGCTTCCTGGTATGCTCCAGCCTTTTCCAAGGCAGCAGATGACATTCAATGATATGCAACTATTAAAGCAGCAAGTAATGGTTAAGCAAATGCAAGATTATCAAATGCAACAACTTCTTCAAAAGCAACATCTAGAGGCTAGACAGATGAGTTCTTTGAATTCAAATGGAAGTCGCTCAAGTGATAATCAGTCACATCCTTTGATCAATGGCATCCCTCTTCAAGATGCGTCTAGTAATTGTTGGCAGCCTGATCTTATGACAGAAAATACAAACTGGATGCATCGTGGCATTTTGCCAGCTGTTCAAGGTTCATCCAGTGGGCTCATGATTACCCCTGAGCACGGGCAGGCGAACTTAATGGCACAACAGTTTGAACCTTCCTTGTATGGTATGCCTGTTGGTGGCGCAAATGCACCTCAAAATTCCTTTTCTTCTGTTCAGATGAATAGGCTAGCTTCGCAACATGGTTCCGCTCTCACCAATCAGCCAACTTCGTTTCTGAATCAAGGTTATGTTCAAGATAGCCATATGCTCCCTCAATCCACAGACCAGGAGAAACTGTTGTTCTCCCAAACATCAGTCTCAGCTCCAAATAATAGGCAAAATTCTGAAAATTTCCAGCAAGATGATACCCGCGAGAAGAACAGTTCAGTGCAAGAGAAACTTGGTCAGATGGAGGGTTCTGATCCATCAGAAAAATCGTATATGAAAGTGCCTGAAAACATAACTGCATTGCAGAAGGCGACAACATTAGATCCAACAGAAGAAAAGATTTTGTTTGGTTCGGACGACAATTTGTGGGAGGCGTTTGGTAACAGCAATGATATGAGTTTAACAGAAAGTCTTATGTCTAATAGCTCTGAGCTTTATAATGTATGCCCGTCTTTGCAAAGTGGGAGTTGGAGTGCTCTTATGCAATCTGCTGTAGCAGAAACATCCAGCGATGATGCAGGACTTAGTAGTAGAGCCCAGGATTCAAATGCACTAAATGAGAGACTCCAGAGTGATTCCACTCGGACAGCTGTTCAACATTTACATGACAATGGCCCATTGGATATGCCTATGGTTAAAGGAAGTCAGATGGCTGGAAATATTTTTCATTCTTCAAGTTCTATACAGAAGAATGAGGGCGTTGAAGATAGATTTGGTATCTGGAAGGCTGCTTCAAATCCAAATTTAGCTGCTCCGATCGAACAAAAGAATCATTTCACACAAAATCTACAAATGCAAAGGGAAAGCTATGGATTTGGCATTGCCGGTGCAGGAAATAATTCTAGGACTTCTAGGGAGGGAAATATCCAACAGCAATTGGATAAAAGTCCTGTAGAGAAGGCTAGAGACAGCACTCAGATTCTTGAGTCATATGCGGGATCCAACGAAATGGGGAACACCGGAAAGGAAAACACAAACGATAGTTTCCGTCTGAAGTTCTCACAACAGTCTTTTACACGTGGGTCAAAGGAAAATACACAGATAAATGCCTGTGATTTGTCTATGTTGCCTGGTGGGAAAGAAACAGTATCTGGTCATGTCGGTCGTGAGACTTCTATGAGCCGGAAATTTCAGTATCATCCCATGGGTAATATTGGCGTCACTAACGAGCCTTCCCATTTGCCATCTACCTTGGAGCAGGTTTCTGTCGGAAACCAAGGGTATTTTGGGCAGTCCAAGTCTGTTGGTCAGCAAGCTATGAATATGCAAATTGACAGGGTAACGTTTTTTCTTTATAAATTATTATGGTGTTTTAGAAATTTTGAATCCCTCTGAAGTCTGAACATTCTTTATTGTAGGGACATATTTCACAAAACGACTTGAATTGCATGGGTTCAGAAAATTCACCTAGCACTTCAGTCGACAGAAGTGTTGATATGAGTAATCAAACGGAGAGTGATTCGTCAAGGTACTCGGTTCTTTGGGATTTAATTATGTTTGCTGAAATTATTCATTCTTTATGCGAGTTCGTCAAGATGTAATTTCTGACTGTGGTTCAAGTAACTCTTATTCCTTATTTTGTGCAGATGACTGAATGTTTTTCTCTTTTTTTTTTCCTGTGCAGGCAAAATATGCTTGAACTTCTTCACAAGGTGGATCAGTCGCAAGAGCATTCCTTGAATACAAATATTTCTGGGATCACTGAAGTAAAGAAATCTGCAGAATATGGTGGTCAATTTGGACATAGTCAATCCTCGGCTTCTCAGGGGTTTAGTCTACAACTGGCCCCACCATCTCAACCAGCTTTCTCACCTGATAATCTGCAGTTTACTCGGAATACGTTGCAGTCTGTCCCTGGAAGAGGAGTAACAAGTCAATCAAGATTTGCTCCATGTGCATCTAATCAATCTTTTCCTCAGCAATCCATTTACCAAAGACCATTTCCTGGTACCCCTGACATGACTTCTGGTTTCCCTTATTCCAGAGGATATCACCAAAATCAACTGATACCTCCTGCTACCCGACAATCAACTGGTAACCATTCAGTTAGTTCATATTCGGAGTTGTCTACCCCTCAAGTGAAACAAAGAGATGAATGCAGTGACATTGATCAACATGGACATTCAGCAGAAGGATTGTCTATGCTGTCTGCTTCTCAGCCTATGGTTGCATCCAACTCGCCTCAGCCAAGTTCGTCTTCTGTTATGATGTCTGACTCACAAGCCGGTCTTTCAGCACCACAACATCGGTTTTGGAACCAGCCATTTACGCCTCCCAGCAACAATGTAGAAGGGAGCTTCGCAAGGCAGGAGAAGACTAATCAAATATCCTCCAAAAATGGAGGAGACGTGTCATTAAGTGGGAGAAACATGCTGAATATACACGAGTCACAAGTGAAAGATATGAGTGCAAAACAAACATCGGATATTACTTCAGCGTCCACCAAAATGATGCAGTGCAATCTTGAAACCTTTAGTCGTTCCCTTCCTTCAAATAACTTACCTCATGACGAGCATACGGATGTGAAGAGATTTGAGGATAGTGCTCTTGATCATCAAAAGGTAACTCCAAATGGGGGGAAACAATCACCTTCAAGATCTGATGGTTTAGTTAGAGACGCAACGAACCACATGCCGCATTTTGGCCAAACCGTTTCTCATAATCTCTCAAACAAGAATCATTCTGGATCAGATCATCATCAAATCAGTCCTCAGATGGCTCCATCATGGTATAATAGATATGGGACTTTCAAGAATGTACTGGTGCAGCCTGTGAATGATACAGGGAGATTCGCACTCTTGAAAGTAGGAGAACAATCTTCTAATGTTGGGAGTTCGGTTGATGGTACACATTCTGCTGAATTGTCAAAGCAGTTTATTACTGCAGATCCTGGTAACGTTGTTCACATGCAGCAAATGTCTGGTGCCACCCCAGGAACAGAGACTCCCTCATCTGAACCATTACCTCATGGTGCTACTGACAAAGTTCTCAAGGTTGATAAACCAAAGAAGCGCAAAACCGCCACGTCAGAACTTCTGTCTTGGAATAAAGAAGTCATGCAAGGTCCCCAGAAGCTTATGACACTCAGGTATGTGGCTTATGAGCACTAAGTTATTCCAAAAAAAAAAATCCTTTACTGTTTTCATAACTTTCTATATTCTTAACAGCGAGGCCGAGGTTGATTGGGCTAGAGCAACTAACCGGTACGCTGAAAAAGTAAGTTTCCTCAGTAGATGTTTTCTTTGGACGTGATAATTTCATTTGCTTCACTCTGGTCACAGACATGATGATGGCTTATGTTCTCATAGGTGGAATTTGAGACTTTGCTTGATGATGGCGCACCAATCAGATCAAAGAGAAGACTTATATATACAACACAACTTACACAACAACTATTGCGCCCCGCTCCTGGTAGGGTAATGTCTTTAGTTGCTAGCTCAAATTATGAGTTTATTGCATATACTGCTGCAAGGGCTGCACTAGGAGTTGCATGTAGCTTCACTTCTACCAACAGGAACAATTCAAACCCGTAAGGATATTTTTCTGTTTATATCCGATATATGATGTAGAGTTTGAGGTTGTATACTGACATGAACCGGTCTCCATGCATCTGTAGATTGAGTGAGAAAACGAAAACCGAAACAATCAGTGAGCTGTACATCTCCAAAGCTGCTGAAGATTTCGTTGGTAGAACACAGAAATTGGAGACTGGCTTTGCAAGGTAAAAACCATAGCTCTCTCTCTCTCTCTCTCTCTCTCTCTCTCTCTTGGGGTTTGTATAAAAGGAATGATTCCAATCTCATGAGCATCTGGTTTCTTGTTGCAGACTAGAAAATGGAACTACAATTGCAGACTTGAGAGTTGAAGTCCAAGATCTAGAGAAGTTTGCAGTGATCAATCGTTTCGCAAGGTTCCACCCATCATCATCTTCATCAATGGACAGGACTGTAAGTTCACTTAAGTTAAACCCACAAAGATATGTTTCCATAGCTCCAATGCCACAAAATGTTCCAGACAGGGTACAATGTCTTTCTCTCTAACTATTTAAATGAAAATCTATATAAACTGACTTTTTGGGCCAAGTCTTTACCCATTCAATGTTTTGTTGCATCTCTCTGTTTCTATTTTTGGGTGGGTAAGACTTATTTAGTTTGGTCAGAATTATGAGAACAGTGAAAGGCCTATATAGATATAAGAGGCTGGAGATTTCCTATTAGAGATTGTAGCATTATTGTATGCATCTTCACTGAATATTGTAAGTCAAATCCATTTTGTATACTAAGACAATTTGCTCATAAATAGAGATTCCACAAGGTAGCAACATCTACAGTATCAAGGTGACTCTAATCAGAGAAGTACTGTGATTATCTTCTTTCATTGGCTTCAGATACTTCAACTCCACAAGTTCTTTAGCCATCTTCTCTTTTTGACCATATCAACAATGCAAGTACCAAACTGAGAATTAAGTAATCAATAACCATTTGAACTTCAGCTATTGAATCTTACCAAATGCAGAGACATTCCAAAACTGTAGCGTGAGATCTTCCGATAGAACAATCGGCGATCCATTATTGCCGAGACGTCGACAAATTTGTTTATTATGATGATAAACTCGTTGGAGATAGAGAAGAAGAAGTCGCCGGAGAAGATGGAAAAGCAGGCGGCAAGATGATCATCGAATACTCCGTTGAAGAAAATGCATTTGTTTATTATTTTTTCATTTATTTTCAGGAGATAAAGAAAAAATTAATTATAGTCGTAATGAGTAATTAATATTTATTTAATTATATAAAACCTCTAAGATACAATTAATAGTCGATCAGATCAGATTTACAAATCGGAACTTTAGAGAGAGAAAGAAAGAGAAGAGAAGAGAGAGAGGATGTCTCACAGTCACGGGAATGTTTCGTCGGCGAACGATCCACGACAACCTTCTACGGCGAAACCGTACACTCCACGACCTGTTGCACCGGAGGATCTTCCCGTCGATTACTCTGGATTCATCGCTGTTATCTTCGGCGTATCTGGCGTTATGTTCAGGGTAAATTACATCGATTCCCATCACTCTTTAGATCTTTGCTTGCCGGTAGAGTCCTAGAAATTATTGCTTTAATTTGTAAGCTTAAGATTTGGTGAGTTAGGTCGTCGGATTTCATAGGTCTCCGATTCAGCAACATCAATCTCTAGCTCGTTTGTTCAGTTTTTCTAGTTTTTGACATTGGATATGAATCTTTGCAGTTTTGGAGTGTTGATTTGGTTGAATTTTTTTAGGCAAGTTCCAACTACTCGTAGTCTGGTTTGACTATACAAAACTGTGACTAGACTACAGATAAATCATATCTTATTGAGATTTAAGCTCGAAATGGTCGAAGTCAAAATGGATAAGAGATCAAACGTTTCTTAAATTTTTAATGGATGAATGTGAGAAGAACTGTGAATTGTTTTTCCATGGAATGCACTCAACTTTTTTTTGTTTGTGTTTCAGTACAAGATTTGCTCGTGGCTTGCAATTATCTTCTGTGCGCAGTCTCTTGCCAATATGAGGAACTTTGAGAATGATTTGAAGCAGATCTCCATGGCCATGATGTATGTTCCATCTCACTTATTAAAATTTTCTAGTCTTTTCACTGAGTGAGAGAGCTAAAAGCATTGAAAAATGAATTGACCATTGCAAAATACCATTATCTGTTTGAAAATCTCTGAGTCTCTTATCGAGTCGCTGATATAGATTTGAGTTGAGAGAAGAGAGATGAATCATGATAATGCTTCTGGCAAAAGATGATATAATCCTAGGAGATTGTTTATACTCATAAAATGAGTCATGGTGGAGATTTTTTGATGTTGACCATTACAAATTATCAATTAAGAGAATAGAGATGATATGCTTCTTAAATCTTAACTAGTAGCTTTTTAGACTCAAAAGATGATATAATCCCAGAGATTGTTCACTCATGGTGTAAAGATTGTTGATGTTGACTCAAGTTTCTTTGTATTGAAACAGGTTTGCTATAATGGGACTGGTCACAAACTACTTGGGGCCTAATAGACCCGCGACAAAGAAATAATCCTAGAGGTTAAGAATGTAACATCTTTTATCTTTGGTTCTTGTTTCTGCACTTTCAAGTGGTAAACTTTATGAAGAGATTGAGAATTGAAGCTAGTGTTTTTTATTTTGGTTAACTTGCGTGTTTGACTCTTTAATCTTTGAGGTGTTTTAGTAACAATATGTGAGCTCATGTTTAGTGATCCTCATTTCAGATGCAAAGAATCTGAAAACCTGAGTTTTCTGTTTTGATCTTCATGATATTTACCCGGTTAGGAAATCGAAAGATCAGACCGGACTAGAATCATAGTTGATATAGATAAGAGTTTAAGCTTATGCTACCTTCCGAATCGAATTAAGATGTATCAAACCGAATTAGAACTGATGTATAATTGGAATCGAACCGATTTTAGACCGGTACCCAAAGCATTTAAACCAAAAAAATGAATCTAATAATATAAGTTATATATTTAGATTTAATATAACCAAAATATATGAAATTATAAGTATAAGCTTAAAAATATTATTAATTTTTACATTGAATTAAACATATAAAAGTCTTTACAAAGTTTAACCAATCTATGAAAATTTTTTAAAAAGTTTTGGTAGTTTTGCATATTTGAGTATTTTGGATGTTATTGGGTAAAAAATAACTATAACAAATCAAATCTTATTAATTTCTTTTTATAGGTTGATTCTTCATTTTTTTAACTGAATTATTAGGAACCGAAAGAGAATTCAAGCGAAATTTTAAATAGTTGAATCGATGTTAAACTCCCCTATTCAAATTATAAGAAACTAAAAAGAATTGATCCAAACCGAACTAAATACGCCCAAGCCTACTCTAAAACATAAGCTCAAAAATTGTTAACCACCCAGAAAATAGAAAGATTTGGGATAAGAAAGACTATCAAAGTAATGGGTAAGATTGGAGAGAAATTGAATTATATGGATTCATCAGTAGTTAGAAACTTGGAATATTCTGAGGTCTTGGAGCCATATCTTTGGAGTTTTAGCCTATGTGAATTCTCGGTCCGGTCCATAGACACTGGCTGTTTACTTGTACTGAAATTGGTTCAAATGACATCCTATAAATGAAAGGAGTTAAATTTTATATTTAATGAACTTTTAGATTTCAACCAACCAATTTTTGTATTTGGTATTAAAGTAATACTAGTAGTGTCATGATTTTCTTTTTTTTAGTGTCATGATTTTCATCCATAGCTACCTAACCTTCTCTCATTTTACTCGGAAGAGTTTTTCAAACTTACGTTGCTGGGCTCTTGCTTACACGAAGTTGTATGTACGTCTCATAGATATTAGTATTTATACATGCATATTTATTAATTTCGTGGACTTTGTTGAGTACCTTTTTGTCCTCTATAGGGTTAAAATTCATAAAGAAAAAGAGACTTTTTAGGAAATCAAGTGGTCGATCATCATCAGACGTGGTCATTTGATCTACGCAAATTTGTTGCCAACAGACAGAATGAACATAGGAAAAGACATGATCAGCAGTACTATTACTAATATTTATAAGTGGTGTGAAATTAAATCAAATGTTATTGATGTGTCTTTTTTTTGTTAAACGTATCATATTGTATATATATTTGCAAGATTGGTTAAAGTGTGCATTCAATAAAGAATTTGTGTTAAAATGATAGTTCATATGATATTCAAATAAACAAATTATATTTCTTTTGATAATAAGTGTTATAGCATTGGTGAAATTAAAGTGTTATTAGAAATAGTTTAGATGGTATATTTTAGTGACTTTGATTTGTAGTAATATTTTTTAGTTAAGAATATAAGAAAGTAAATCACGTGATATTGCATAAAGTTTTAAAATAGATCATAACAACTTCACTAATTAAAAATATTTAAAAAATATTTAAAACTCAAAATGTTCAAATATTTGTTTTTATATATATTATTTTTTTACCGTCGAAGATAATACTATATTTTAGACCCATATTTATTCTAAAAAGAGATTAAAAACTTCCAAACTCTTCTAGTTTAAAATATACAATATATATATATATATATATATATATATATA
>OVAV01000437.1:0-18793 GCA_900406375.1 Iberis amara | reverse complement strand
AAAACCAGAGTTTACTTGATCTCTTACAGTATGACAATCCATCTCTATATGTTTTGTCCTTTCATGAAAGGCTGGATTTGTTGCAATGTAGATTGAAGACTTGTTATCACCAAATAGCTTTGCAGGTTGACTAACTTTGATGTGCAGGTCTGTAAGAATCTGATTCAGCCATAGAAGTTCACATGTGGCAAGTGCTAAACTCCTATATTCTGCCTCAGTACTACTCCTACTTACTGTTTGCTGCTTCTTTGATTTCCAGGTAAGCAATGAATCTCCAAGATAAGCACAGAATCCAGTTACGGATCTTCTTGTATCAGGACAACTTGCCCAATCTGCATCAGAGAAGGCATTGAGACATGTATCAGATGCAGTTGAATAGAAAAGTCCTTGGCCTGGATTTGATTTCAAGTAATGGAGCACACGAAGAGCAGCCTGATGATGAATATCAGTTGGAGCAGAGAGGAATTGGCTCAGTTTATGTACAGCAAACGTTATATCTGGCCTTGTGATAGTCAAGTATAACAGTTTGCCAACCAGCTCCCGATAAGATGTAGGATTAGATAATAGTGTTCCTGTGTGTATACTCAGCTGTACATTTGGATCCATAGGTACACTAGCTGGTTTACAGCCCAATAATCCTGCATTTTCTTACAAATCCAATGTATATTTCCTCTGTGATATTGAGATACCTTTTGAATTTCGTGCAATCTCTAAACCCAAGAAGAATTTTGGTTTTCCTAAGTCCTTTATCTTGAATTCCTTATGCAAAACAGCCTTTAGATCCATCAAAGCATCCTCACTATTACTTGCTATAAGTAAATCATCAACATACACTAATAAGGCAATGAAAGTCTGGCCACGTATCTTAACAAAGAGAGTAGTGTCTGCTCTTGACTGTGCAAATCCAGCTTTGAGGATTACTTGCGTAAAACACTTGTTCCATTGTCTTGAAGCTTGTTTGAGGCCATATAGTGACTTCTGAAGGCGACAAACTGGATTTGGTGGCAAGACTTCTGTTGAACCAGGTGTATAGCCCAGAGGCAGACTCATGAATATCTCCTCATCCAAATCACTGTGGAGAAAAGCATTTGAAACATCCATTTGTGCCAAATGCCAAGAATGATTAGATGCCAATGCTAATAACAGTTTTACACTTGCTAGCTTTGCAACAGGGGAAAAAGTATCTGTATAGTCCACTCCTTCTTGCTGAGTAAATCCCTGAGCAACCAAACGTGCTTTGTGTCTTGCAACTGTGCCATCTGAGTTATACTTTATTGTATATACCCACTTACTACTAACTATGTTCTTTCCTTCTGGCAGAGACTCAATACGCCATGGCTTATTTTGAATTAAAGAATCTAATTCCTCTGTCATTGCTTTGTTCCATACTTCTGATGTTACAGCCTGCTTAAAAGTTTTAGGTTCCTTTTCCACAGAAATGGCAAGTATATATTGTTGAAAAGAAGGCTGAAGATTATCATAGGAAATTACGGATTCAATAGGATAAGGTGTGGGTGATTGAAGAGAATTAGGTGAGGAATCAAGAGTAAGTAAAGAGCAATGATAGTCAGCTAGATAAGATGGTACCTGTGTTCGTCTTTTTGGTCTATCATTGTTTGTGTGAGATTGTCTCTGTCCTGAAATAACAGTCTTTGGAAAAACAGATTGGGCACTAGAGTCTATTTGTGAAGCATCTAGTGCATGCTGATTACTAGTATGCATATTATCTAACACAGAATCAGAAACATTAACAACTTCTGAAACAGGCAAAGGCAAAATAGAATCAGAAAATAATTGACCAGAGATGCCTGAAACAGTATATGTAAAAGGAAAAACATTCTCATAGAAAATAACATTTCTTGAAACAATTACTTCACGAGTGTCTAAGTTTAACAACCTATATCCTTTATAACCTGGAGGATATCCTATGAACACACACTTAATCGCTCTAGGTGTAAACTTATGTCTATCCTTAGGCAAAGAAGAAACAAAACACAAGCATCCAAAACTTCTCAAAAAACTATAATCTGGAGGTTTATGCATTAGCAATTCATATGGAGTCTTCTTATCTAACAAAACAGATGGAGTTCTATTTATTAAAAACACAGAAGTAAGCACACAACTACTCCAATAGACAATAGGCAATTTTGATTGAAAAAGTAAAGCTCTAGCCACATTCAATATATGTTGATGCTTTCTTTCTACCACTGAATTTTGTTGCGGTGTATATGCACAAGAAAAATAATGCATAATTCCATATTCTTTAATCAAACTAGGAAATGCTAATTCAGGAGCATTGTCACTTCGAATAGACTTTATCACTGTGTTATACTGAGTATGAATGTGTTTCACAAACTGAGGAAAAAGAAAAGCAACATCTGATTTTGTTTTTAACATGTATATCCAAGTAACTCTAGTGCAATCATCTACAATTGTTAGGAAATACTTATACCCTTCAACAGATTCAATAGAAAATGGTCCCCAAATATTTAAATGAACCAAATCAAATGCAGAAGATGACATTTTATTATGAGATATGAAAGGAAGACGTTTCTTCTTAGCAAGAGGACAAACAGAACAAGGAACTTCAGTCTTTGAAATTTTAAAATTCAATATACCAGAAAAATGTTGAAGTTTTGCAAAAGACAAATGACCTAAACGATTATGCCAAATTGAATCATCCACAGTGAGAGAACCACAAAGATTGATAGAGTCTGAAATAGGTGCAGGCTCTAGAATATAGAGATTGTGCATAAGTATTCCTCTACCAATCTTCAAGCCCTGAATATCCTCCTGTATTACACAATGATCAATATAAAAATGAGCAGAAGATTTTCCATGCTTTAACAAACTACTAATACTCAAAAGATGAAATTTAAAAGTAGGAACATGTAAGACATTATGCAACACCAGAGATGCAGTCAAGCAGATAGTGCCTATATGAGTTATTGGAACCCTAGTGCCATCAGGTAAAGATACTGTTATTCCAGAAACATTGAAAGTTTGATGAAACAATGATAAATCAGAACAAACATGAGCCGTGGCACCACTATCTATTATCCAACTACCAGAAGGTATAGCAGAATATATGGAGGATAAACATTGGTTTTGAAAAGTGAAAGTATGATTATCATAAGAAAGACTGGTGGATGGGAATGGAAAAGTACCAGTTGCAGTTGATTCAGCTGCCATAACACCATTTTCAGTAATGGAAGAAGCAGATGACTGATGAACAATCTGCTGTGACTGATTCACATGTGTATTGAGTTGTTGTAGAAGAAAATTGACTTGATCTATATTGAGCTGGCTCAAATCCAGATTACCAGGCTGAGGAGAACCATTATAACCTTCAGCTTGTATAGCAGCTACCACATTAGACTTTGGATACTGGGTTTGCTGATTGAATTGTGGTCTTGGTCCTGAATTAAACTGACCACGTGGTAAAAATTGCTTTGATTGTTGGTTTCCTGAATTGGTATTGGCATACTTATGCCCAGGAGGATAACCATACAGCTTGAAACATTTCTGCATTATATGACCAACCTGACCACAATGAGTACAAATCGGTTTCTGTTTTGGTCTAAAGCCATTGTACATAGCTGCATTAACAGAATTATCTGTGTTGATGGAGTATTCAGTTGAACTTGTATTCTGAAACACTATTGCATCTGACTGAACTTGAGGTTTGATGTTCTTTTGTCTTTCATCTTGAGCTACCAAATTGAAAACTTCTTCAATAGATGGAATTGGTTTTAACATCAAAATATGTCTTCTAGTTTGCTCATAAGCTTCATTAAGACCCATCAAGAATTTTGTAACTCTACTCCTTTGCTGGAGCTTTTCCCAAAGTGTTGCAGCATTGCATTCACATCTGCCACAAGTACAGACTGGAAGATCCACAAAATTTTTATGTTCTTCCCACAAAGTCACCAACTCAGTGTAATATGTACTAATATCTAGTGAACCTTGCTGAATTGAACTTAATCTCTGTTCTATCTCATACACACGAGGTGCATCATCCTGATTATAACGAGCTATCAAATTCTTCCATATTGATTCAGCAGTAGACATAAACAAAAGACTCTGCCCTATCTTTTTGGAAACAGAATTCAGAATCCAAGTAACAACCATGTTGTTACATCTAGACCAAGAACCAGATTCACGATGTCCTGCAGGTGGTTTTGGTATTGTTCCATCTATGAAACCTAATTTGTTCCTTACATTCAATGCCATTCGTATTGATCTACGCCAAGAATGAAATTTCGAACCTGATGTTAAACGATCTGAGACTAACACAAGGCCGGCATGATCTGTACTGTGCAGAAAGTACGGATTCTCATAGTGATCCGCTGCAAACTGTTGCGCACCAGGTGCAGAAGTCGCTGGAGGAGGACGAGGTTGTGGATTCGAACCCATACCAAAACAACAAAGCAACAAGAAATAGAAGTAGATTGTAGCAGTAAGAAGAAAACGCTAACAATCCAAGGTCAAAGAAAGGAAAACAACAGAATCGCAAATGACAGCGATGAAAATCCCAAGAATCGCGAAGAAAAAAGTGATGAATGAGGTAAGAAAACGCAAGAACAAGCTCGCAATTGAGTAACTCATGATTCTCAAGAAGAAATTGATGCGGAATCAAGGAGAATCAATGAGAATCAAGCTGGAAAAATTTCCCGGAAAGTGGATTTTTCCCTCTGATACCATATTAAGTTCTTCAGTAAGTGAAAAGAAGTAAAAATCACATAAACCACTAAGTCAAGAGTACAAGTGTATTTAAGCTCACTAAGCTTACTTAGGAGTTAGTTAATTTGTAACTAACTATTAACAGCTATATTAACCAACTAACAATCAAACTAACAATCACTTAATAAATTTTTTCTTGTCTTGTATTATCATATTTAAAGAAGATTGATATTTTGCATTATTATAATTTAATGAAAATAAAAGTTTTTTCAACCCCTTTTTGAATTAATGTTGCCTTTATTTTTGGATTTAACAAAATTTTGCAGGAGAGACCCTTCCAATACTCCGATAAGATGCGGGACTGGCCTGACTTTATTGTGTACTAAGATGATAGAAAATCAACAAAGATTTTTAATCATCGGATACTTATATGAAGTGTGTTGTAATCAGTTGTCAGACCAAGATACCAAAGTGATTCGTGTGATTAAGTGATTGTGATTCAAGATAGCTCGGCATGTTGAGTGTATATATTTTTTTATATGACGTAGCTCAAAATATTGAGCCCCCTTTTTCTCTTTGAAGTTGAACCCCAATTTGAGGCTGCTTACGAACTCTCTGAAAGTGACAAGCCAATTGTTGTTCAATACATTGTGTTGAAAATGTAACAATGTGTTACTTTTTACACAGCTCGGCTTTTTTGTGTGCTCTATTAATTCTTGGTTTGGTTAGATCCGTGAAACGTTTGTTTAATTAAAAGTCTATCCTACAATCTCGTTCGTTTCTTTTTATTGTGCGCTGCATATACTCTATCGAGAACCATACGCACTGGTGGTACGTGGAAATAACAATTTTTAGGGAGTGCATCCACAGTGTCCCTAATTACACATTGTATATAGCCAGCTTGTCAATGACTAGAAATTTAACAATCCTGGTGATTCCTTCAGCAAAGACGGGCTACCTTATCTTGTCAATGGTCAACATTGTCTCGTTGTTGAATTTGGTTAGTAATCTGTTAGAAAACTTCATTATTCGTGTCTTAGATTCTCATTTTCCGTAATTTATTGTGAACTAGAGCCCTTCATGACCACCTCCTCTCTAAGTATAACCTCAGGAAACTAGAGCCACCCACCAGATCCAATGACATCATGATCCCTGTAACTGTTCATACTTCCTAAAGGTGTGGTCCTTATCAGATTGTGCTGGTTTGCTTGAGCTCCACCAAGAGTGAGTGCTAGCACATATTAAGACCTAATGGATATTGACTATCGATGGATCCATCAGTCTCATTAATGTTGTTTGCCATTTAAAAACTCTCTTACTTGACTGATGTTTTTGAAGATCGGTTACACAGAACTTTCTGATATTATTGACTTTTAATGATTTGGAGTGTCTTCTTCTCTCCTCTCAAACGTGCCAATAGGAGTCAAATTACGTCTGGATAATTTACCATATAAACTGATACTCCTATTAAGTCTAGACCTAGAAAAATGGACAACAAAATGAGTTCAAAAGAAGATATAATTATATATTTCCGAACGAGATCAAAACAAGAACATATTGATGAGAAAAAATAATAAAAATAAATAATTCACCATAAAAGTTGTGAGCTAATTGTAAGTTTTGAGCTGAGAGAATATAGTCCCTAAATTAGATGTTGCTTCTCCTTTTTATAGCTTCGCTAACCGTTTGAATGGAGAAAGAATTGAAATGGTGCAGATCTCGTAAAATTTTGAATTATCATATCAAACAATTTTTTCAATGTGGTAGGTTTGGACTTGCTAACAGATTTTAAATATTTTAAAAGTTCTTTTGTGACCAGACCTTTAATCCCCAAATGTTAACCTGGATGAACTCTACCTCCAACAAAACATATTTACAGTTATCTTTGGAATTGTAAGATTATTGTAGGAAATTATGTGCTTAATCATACGACCACTACATTTTCCAACAACATAATATGCTTTTACGGATTTTAAGGGAAAATTTTCTAATCTACCATAAATGGAGGACAACCTTTCCAAATCTATCATATTGTTGGTTTCTTTCTCAATATATCATATTCTTGCGGTATTGTGGTATTGGTGTAATACAATTTGTGCCCTCAATTGAGAAATATTGATTTGATTGGCATTAAATGGTAATTAATGGCATTAAATTGTTTACCTATTGGATAATAGAGTGTAATAGTTTACTCATTGGATAATCATAGAAAAAAAAAATCTATCTTTAGTTGCTGATGGACACATAGGAATAAGTTAGACTGAAGATGACATAGGTACACAATCTGAATTAGTTATAGATGTAGGTAAACAGGAACATGTATTGCCTGGAAAAGAAGCTTTGTCTACGGACCTTCTCTTCTTTTTTTATACATATATTCATCCATGGATAATTTGTTTACATATGTTAATAAAAAAATAAAGTGTCTATGTGAATAGAAATCAAATTCGTTCACGGACCTTGGCTATTGGCAAAAACGATATTTAGAATATTTTTTGTATGCTTTGAAAATATGTAAGATGTAAAGGGAATTCAAAATCGTCAACGGCCTTTAGTGGTGGACAAAGTTATTATGTGATGGAAAAAATTATATGTGATTGACAACATAATGTTAAGATTTTTTTGTATTCTTAGTTTATATACTTTAGCAATATGTTAGTACTGAAAAAGGTGTAACCAATATTTACAGAAATTATGTGTTGTAAAATGAATTAATCTTGGATTTAGGAATATTTTTTCAATAATATCGTCCATGGACCCTTTTTTACATATATTCGTTCATGGATGATTTCTCTACATGTTTTAATATAAAAAATAAGGTTTCCATGTGAATAAAAATCAAACTCGTCAACAGACCATGGTAATTTGCAAAAACCATATTTAGAAGATTTTTTATGTTTTTAGAATATGTAAAATGTGAAGGGAATTTTAAATCGTCCATGGATCTTGTTGATGGACAAAATTATTATGTGATGAAAAAATTATTATGGATAATTTGTCTTTATAATAACCCGCAAAAAAAGGTGTTCAACTATTAAATCACTGAATCAACTAAAATTGGAAAATTGAGTACCTAAAAAGTCTGGAAATTGTAACAAAAACGTGTGGGAGATTACGATCAGAAGAAATAATAAATGTGACACGGTACGTTGTCCATCATATGTTGAAATGTGTCCATCATCCGATGAATTGGTCTCATTTTCATACAGTCCTCACTTAAGTGAAAAAATCCGAATCGATGGACATCATCTGATGATGAATGATGTTTTGTCCATCTTCTTTTTATTTATCTAGTTGTTGCGAAATTCCGACGCCGGCATTTCCCTACCTATAACAACATAACAAACAAAACATACATTGAATACGAAAACGTGGCAAGAATCAATCTTCAATAATGTAATTTACCTTGTGGATTAAAAGCAAAAAGTCCATAGACTAGTAGCCGTCCTCGATTTGAGCCAATCTCTTCAGTCCTTATGTGTCTTGCAATATCAAACATCAATTGTAATTTAGCAGCTAATATATATTCAGATTCTATCTACTTACTAGTAACGTTATATGATGAGAAACTCAATACCAAATCTATGACATATTCAACAACAATTTATTCGACAAGCGCCACAGTCTCTGGAAGTGGCTAAAAAATAGAGGAGACATGAATCTTTGAAATTAGTTTGAGAGTACTAAAGCCATAAAAAAACTTTTGCAAGATTCAAATCAAGAGATATAAAGAAGATTGTAAAAGCACTTCAAAGTAAGTATCTAAGAGTCGATTCGCTTCTATGGAAAAATAAACAATGTACGGTTTGCTCATCACCAAATCCATACGTCAGAGATTCTCTTAAATACTAACTCATTAAAGCCAAAGCTTGATTGAAGTATCTCATTCGTACGAAAATGTGAAGTATTTTCTCGAAGGAATCAGAAGTTGGAGATGAATTGAGCTTTTATGTGAATATTTGAAGAACTCTAGAGCTTTAAGACCATTGGAGTGAGCAGAAAAGAGAAGAGCAAGAACTTCCGATATAAAGTCCGGTGAAATAGAATATAAAGGTATGTACTTTGCAAGAACTGATTTAATTGGATGATATGGGTATGGATAATCATTGATGATTCTTGTTATATATTCGATCTATGTTCTGTTTCTTGAGAAAGCAATAAAGAAGAAGAAGAAATAAAAATACAAAGAAGATGAAGATGCATTGGGAGGCGAGACAAAGATGTGTTACCCAAGAAATAGGTTGGATTATCTTTCCAAGGGTTTTAGTCTTTTGAGTTATGACATTATGGTAGATCTAGAAAAAGAATTGAGGTTTATAGTTTATGGTAAAATATCTTCAAAATTATGGTATTTCTGATAATTTTCTCTTTCTTAAATACTCTAAATTCATACTGCCTAGACTATAAATATTATGTCTTCAAAGAGACATAATGGCATTCATAAAAAACAACTAATTAAAGAGATAAACAAAAGCTGGAGAAGTTTTTTAGCTTAAATAATAAAACATTGCTAAATTATATACAACCTCGCAATTCATTCCACTTGTAAAACCTTTTTGCTTAATTTTGCACCCTTTTTGTCGACAATACAAGGTAACAATTTTCCAAAAAAAAAAGAACAAAATTTAAACATACGACCAAAAAAGCATAAAAGGGAATCTACGTAGTCAAGAGAGTGCATATATGTATACATATATAATTAATCAATATTAAAGGAAGTGAAATTAAGAAAAAGATAACTCCTTTTTGTTTTGTTTTAAAATCTGTGTATCCTCTTAGAAATTCTCTTTGTGGAAGGAGAATTTGGTGCTAGTCTTGTGGGTGAAATCCAAAGCTAAATGCCTCAGCTCCTTTGTCAATGCTGGTGCGCCACAGTAGAAGACTCCTGCATAATATCAATTCACATTAACATACATAATCTATACTAATTCCATAAAATACCACACAAAAAATGATATTCAAATAATAATGAACACTCCCAACTATTTTAAAAATACTACAAACATAAAAATCGAATTTTAAGGGTTCAGAATTTGGATTTTGGATTTTGGGTTCAATAATAAGAGTTTAGAATTTAGTTTTGAAAGGGTTAAGGTTTAATTTAGTAGGTTTAGGGTTTAAATTTGTGGTATTTTTTGGTGAAAAAAAAAACATTTTTATAGTCTTTTTAGAAGAATTTAGAAATTTGCAATATTTTTGAAACACATTTTAAAATAAAATGTAGTATTTTTGAGAATGTCTCTACTTTCTATATACCAAATCAAGATTCTTTAGTTTCGAGGTTGGCAGCGACTTACCAACTTTAGTGTTAGGATGATCCATGGCTATGCGTTTATAAACACTTCTCCAATTAGGTTTAGCGAAATGAGACATAACTCTTGTTCCAGAGACAATATCAACACCGTTCTTGGCATGGTTTAGTGACTGGAGCATATGTATAAGTGCTGAACGAGCGTCGCCTTCTTCATAAACACTTGTACAATAATTATGAAGCTCGATGATACGATTGGTATCTCGTTCTGCGACTTCGTTCATAATGTTCTTGAACCAATCAAAGGAGCCTTGCTCACGAGTCACCCAGTAGAAGTAAGCCCTACGTGTCCTGAAACTCTCTTTCTTGTTTCGTTGTTGTGGTACGCTTGTTCCGTGTTCCATTCGGTTCAGTTCGGCTTGTTCTTTGGCTCTTATGTTGTTTACTATGTCTTTCACTATACTGATCATTGGTGTTGCTCCAATCCCTAGACCAACTAGTAGAACCACCTCATACTTCTTATAGTCTTGTGCTGGTGCACCGTACGGACCATCGATCAACACTTTCGGGAAGCTGTGGGATGAACCATTTATTAGTAAACTTCACACTTTTCATGATAAACCATATATATATGTTGGTCAACAAGAGAGTAACGTAAATGGAATTGTTTTACATTTTTCTTTTTTGGTCAACTAATGGAATTTTTAAGATAAGAACGTATATGGAATTTTTAGCGTTTATAAAAATTAGTAAAATAACACTCTGGTCGTAACCGAATGTTTTCAGAAATAGAAATCATGTGTCTCTTTACGATCATATTTCATGTTAACTTGTTTTCTTCTTCATTTTTTGATTAATTAAATCCATTTTATTTTTCCATATTTTTTTATAAAACTATTTTGTTCAAATCTTAGTTGGATTAACAATCTTAATTAGACATCTATAGCATATTCTTAGTTAATGAATGCTGGATCACTTTATATTACTTTCTTAACTTCTCTCTCATCTTTCTCTTCCTTCACTCTTCACCTTTCTTGTCGGCGCTTCACTTTCTCTGTTCTTTTTGGTCACCGACGTCCTGCCTCCTCTCGGAGTCGGCGCCGGGCTTGTACATATGCGGTTATACATTACTTTTTCTTCTTTTTTGGTACTATGATAGCCTTGCCTTGTTTCCTCTCCTCCTTTCTTCTGATAGCTTTTCCTCTGGTCCTCCTCGATCTACTGCATGCGGCGTAAGTGAGACTTTCCTCCTACATGGTGGCGCCTTGTCGCTGCTTGGTTGGGTGAAACATGCTTGCGGTGGCGTTTTCTGTGGCAACTCGACTGAGTTACTTTTCAGATATGGTGTGCGAGTGTCTTTTACCCAGGATGGAGCTTCAACGAGGCGATGTAGTATGTTTTCTAGCGGTCGAATCTGGGTTTTGTTGGCTTGCATGTCTCTGATCTACGGTTCGGGTGGTGGTTTATGGTGGTTTGACCGCTAGAGTTCCTTGAGGCGAGTCTTTGGGCTTACTAGTATCCTATCGTGTGTTGGTCCTAAGCTCTGGTGGTTTCTCCAGCTTCCAGGTAGCATCGTCGGAGTTTCATAGGCAGCTGTCGGTGGGATGGGTGTGAAGGCGTTCCTGGCAGGCTTGCATCGGTTGGGCTTAGGGATGGGTTGCACTCAACATTTTGTCGGGCCCATTCCATCTTTTGTTCGGCCCATTGGATATATATTAGTTTGTTTATCATGTATTTCTTTTAGTTTCGTAGTTAAACTTGTACTAGTTTTTGTTGTATGTGTAGTCGACATATTAGTTATGGTAGATTTTAGGGATAGACCCACATGGTATGTGCAACCTGCACAAAGTTTCCTATTCGGTTACAACCGATTGGATGGGATGTTGCCATGTTGGGGATTATAATTAGTCTAGATATTTTAGTTGTTTTAAAAAATCCCTATAAGGGATTAGTACAACTCCGATTAGGAGTATCGTTCACCCTTCGAGGGTCATTTATCCGGTACTAGGTTTTTATCTTCTCCTTGTGGGATTGTATGTACCTCTTGTGGGTTTTATTTCTTTAATCTATTATTATAGCTAATTGTTGGAAAAAAAAAAGTTAATGAATGCTGTGTTCACTTTTTCTTGTGACTTTTTTTGTCCTACTCTGTACGGGTACATAGCCTAGAATTTTAAGCGATGCTTGACATTTTTAGTAGCATAAAACCAAAATCAGTTTAAAGTCACAATTCTTAAATGAACAAAAAAAACACATATGCTTAACCAGACAAATTAATTTGGCTTGTGACACTTAAGACAAAAACTAGGTACAAATAAATAGAATAATCATCCACCATTGAACATATAACTTTGGCATTTGATACTTATAAGTTATAACCCAAACCAAGTTGAAGCACTAAATATATTCGTACAACCGATATATCATATTATATAAAGTTCATTATGTTTATTTTATAATTATATAATACTGTCACATATAATTTTGTGCCATTTATATACAAATAAGTGTCAAAATATTTTTGATTTCTTTAGATTCTTAGTCATATTCGTATCAAAAGTATTTAGTTTTATATTTCTAAATATATTAAAAGAACCTAATTATAAAAAACATATAAACAAGATATATGTAAGAAAACTATTATAAATACTTACAACTTAAATATATAAAACAAGTCATTATTAAATTTATTAATTTCTAATATTTAAATTAATTGGCAAAAATCTTTCAAAATTTTAGGTAGTTTTTTGGCATCCAATTGATTCTTGTAGTTAATTCTAAATATAAAATTAGTGCAAGTTTATAAAATACTATTATTCTTATCTTTTATATTGTAGCATTGGTTATTTTAATTAAAAATAAAATAAATTAGTTAAATCAAAAACAAAAATATCTTGTTTATAAGATAATTAACTATAAACTCATGTCACATATATGCAAAAAAGAATATGGAGGGTATATTGAATCTTTATTTAACCTTTTGAGGATTATAAAATAATTAACTATAAACTCAAGTCATATATATCCAAGGTTTAATCTAATATATATATATATATATATAAATATATATACGCATGTAATGTACCTTAAAACCGAGATAGGAAACCCAGAAGAAGTGAGCATATATAGCACTTTAAAATTCTATTGATCGATTTTAAAGATAAAGAATTTGATAAAGTACATAAACCAATAGGAAAAATAATTGACGTGATACAAAATATATATTTAAAAAACGTAGAATGTTGACACAAGAAAAAATAAATAAAGTAGAAAATTGACCTAGCAACGTCAAGTATCCAAACCATCTTGTAATTATTAACATGGAAAAAAAAAGTTGAGATATAAGATAATGGAAGCGGAGGGACCCAACATTAACGCGGTCACAAAAAAAGACACATGGATAATAAGCAAATAAAACATCGTGCTTGCATGATATACCTAATAATGCGTCTCAATCACCTAAATAATATGCTTAATAATTTTTGGTTAGGTGCATAGTTTCGTTTTAGTTGTGGCCGCCCACAATTTCTTGTAATGAGTTACTTACTCGAAAATGCGGTTTCTACGTGGATATCACGATTATCTACCTTCTAGAACTTTTATATATATATCTTTTATTCGTAATAATTAATTACGTGTAGAATTAAAATGTCAGGATAAAAGTGGTTATGACTTACTCGGGATTATTTGCACCGTGCATCATGTCGGCTCTCAGTAGACCACTAACTCCTGCTGGAGGTGGTTTACACACCTGAAACAACACACACTCAAAAAAAACTCATTACAGTTCATATCAAAATTTCAAAAAGATAGATAGAAATTAACCTCAGAGAAGACTCCTTTGAGAGCTCTTGTCCAGTCCCCAAGTACTCTAATATGAACACTAAGGTAATCATCTTGTGGTGCAGATGTGATTGAAAATGGATGCCTGCATGCATTGTCATCGTATAAGAATTGCAGAGAGAATTATATCATTAACTTATAACAAGGTATTGGTTTTGTACCATTCGAATGGAGATACAGCGGCGCAGTTAACAAACATGTATTGACCACTCTTGTATTTGAAGTTTTGAGGCCTTGTCAAGTGTAATGCCAATACATTTCCAGGATAAACAGCCACTTTTCTAATTGTCACTGCCTTTATTGTCGACCTGAATGCTCTAATCAATCTTTCGCACGCGTATAGAACCACTGGTGCCACCAAATACATCCAAGTCTATATATATATATACCAAACCAAAATTGATTAGGAGTTACAATTCTAAGAAACATGAAGGGATTGATTTGATTACCGTTTTGTTATGCCATTCTTTGGTGAGATACAAGTAGTATCCATGAACAACAAGAAGTATGTAGACAATGACGAATAAATGATGAGTGTACCAAAAGGCATTGAAGCTAGCTAATTTCTTTAATGGTCCTGGAAGATAATTTAGCTTCCCCCTTCTAAACCAAGGTGTAGCTAGTGTGAATGCTATTGACATTAACAGAATCATTACTAGTCCTGTTATACCTTCCACTGAGTTTACAAAATGCCAATAGCTCTTTGGTTGTTCCTCTCCAAAAAACTTTCTTAGAGGCCTATATTGTTCTGGAGTTGCATCTAGTAGCCGCGGGAAATCGCACGCTAAATGTGCCCCTGCGTGCATTATTACACCCACTATAATCCCCACTGCTATTACCTTGTGGAAGTTGAGATTGTCATCAAATGGAACAACACGACCCAACCTGGTCTTATTCCTAAGCCATGTGATTGTGTTTCTACAAACAGGTAAGAGAATCAAAGCCATGTTTAGCTTTACTGTTTCTGCTGCACCTTTAGCCATGCACACACAATCTCCCATCACTGGATACACATCGCTACGCCTGTATTGAATGTATTTGTAGGTGAAAAGGATGGCCATAACTGTTATCCATAGTGCTATAACCCAACATCTTTGCCAGTTATCTAACACGAAGAATCTGAGGCCACGGTACCATCGCTTCAGTGGGTTTCGGTTCAATGTAGGCTTAAGCCTTTGACTCATCATATGGCTCAAGTTCTTTCTATTCTCAGTACTTGTTATTACAGACTGCGATGCCGCTTGCAAAAGAAGTGTCTCAAGACTCTCCAACTGTTTCAAAGATACACCACAAAATTTCTTCAAAGTCCAGCCATAGTAATTAATGGTGAAAGCTCGAGGCTTAAACTAACTTACCATGATGTATCCTATATTGTCTGGGTCCAGCTCTTCCATGATCAGTGCTGCATATTCATCAGCTCTCTTCTGAATTGTATTCAGATTGTTTGCAGATGCACTAAGACTTATAATCTGTGAAACAGATCGAGTAGAGTTAACAAGTGAAGCAAATATACAAAAGAAAACCATTAACTTTGTATTTACCTCTCTAACTTCGTCTTCTGTAAGTCTACCATCAGCATCTTTATCCACCCTGTAGTTTTCATCATTTCAGATTCACAGCTAGCAAGAGAAGAGATAACTTCAAAACATAGTTGAAGATGGAAGAAACTGTACATGTCAAAGAATGTCTTAAGCCGAGAATCAAAGCTTTGATCATTGATTTGTTCCCAGAATTCCTTAAGTTGATCTCCATCGATCACCTCTCCTGTTATATTCCTTCGTCTAGCCAATGCGTCGAACAGTTCCAAAGCAAATTCCTTCGAATTCATCCCTGCATTATCAATTCTTCATTCAGAACCATCATTGAAAATTTTGACTCCTTCATCGCTTTTAGAATCTTACCTATACATTCACCGAATTTAGTCCGGAGCAGCAGTCCACCGGTTGTGGCAGTGATCTGATTGAACCGTTTCTCGACGGCTGACCAGCCAGCGCCACCGTCAGACTTGCTGATGAACTTTAGTCCCTTCAAGGCTTGAGCCGCGGCGGATTTCGTCCGGTCTAACTTAGCTGGACCTCGAGATGGCTTTTTCGTACCACCAGAGACCGATGTCAAACGCTTGAGCTCATGAGAAACAGAGGTCAGTCGCTTCACCACCGCTGTTTTCTTCTCGGGACGGTTCCGTTTTAGCAGCGTCAGCTCCGGATTCTCTTCAACGCTTGATCCAGTCTCCGGGCCAGCCATTCTCAAGCTGTGTACAGACACCCTATCTTCTTGAACATCTACCGTGAGATCCACGTATGAAGCCGCCGGACGCGTTCTCTGGCTTTTCACCTCCGATAATCCGGAGTTTTTCATAGCTGGTTTTTTGTAGATCGGTGGCAATTGTCCACTCATGGGACCGCTACTTCCGGCTTCGGCGTCGGAGTGATAACCTGACACTTCAAAGCTCACTCTCTGCATTGTTCTACTCTTACCTTGAAAACTCCTCTCCTCGACTTAACTGACGGAAAATTCACCGGGAAAACCAAACAAGAGACGGATAATGATGACGAGAATTTTGAACTCTAAAGTTGATCGGACTTCAAATGTCAATGAGAGAAGCGATTATTAATGAACTCATCTTTTGAATTTTCTCTCGGGAAGAAAATCTGATCGGAATGAGAGAAACATAGAATTTCCGGCAGTTATAGCAAGAGAAAATCTAAGCTAAAACGAAGAATGTATACGAAAGAGATGAAAGAAGAAATTCAGAAATTGTTACAGAAATTCAGAAGGAACATTTTCCCGAGAAAATGTGAGGATAAAATGTGAGGATTGAGAAAATAATTTTCCGGGAAAATTTTTGATGTTGTTAACGATCTCGTGATTTTGAGAGATGAGAAGGAAAATGGATCATATATAAAGAGTGACGAGTGATTTTTTTGAATAAAGAAGAGAGACGTGGTCCGACTTGGCCCACCAGATTTTTGTCATTTGTTGATCAAAACTAACTCATAGAGTTGTAACGTGCATTTGTAATGCAAAACATTAAGTTGATTTATTAAATTAATATATTAAAACAATAGTCCACTGTTTTTTTAACAAGTCCATAGCCAAAACTTTTACAACTTAAGATATGATTATATTCGATTTCACCATATAAAAAACAAATGTTGGCAAATACAAATTCGCTTACAAATTGCCTTTTTTAAATAAAAAAAGTACCCATAGAACATGGAGGATAGAAACCATGGTCAAAGACTCAAAGCTTGAAGAAGAGCTTAGAAAGAGTCGACCAATTAGTTATTTCACTTTTTATATTTATGTTAAACAATTATGTTTCAAATTCCTTTATAGTTTCAAATATCGTATAAAAACATAAACATACATCTATTTTTGTTAGGATATTGGCAGAGCATTAAAATACTCTTCTTTTGCTTCACTTTCATCGGCTTACTTTTTCTTTACTTGTTGGACTAGTGTTTGGGCCATAGTCTCAATAGATCCTACAAACCTGGTTTGGGTGAGGTATTCAATCTGGATAAAATGTTCGGATTATCCATTACAAATTTGAAATATTAGATTTATAATTCATATAATGCTGTGTAATTGGATTTGTTTGAAAAATCGAAAATTAATATGAACTTAACTAAAACATGAAAACTAACAAAGAAAAACAGACCTTTTGAAAAAAAAAATTAAAAGTATATTTAGCTAAAATCCAAAATTGAATCGAAATCTAATCAAACCATCTATAATAGTTTCGATTTTACTTTGAATATTATTATTACTAAACTAAAATTATGAATAATATCATATATGTTCCATCAGTGAAGAAAATTTTGATATATGTGAGCTAGCTTGATAGTTGAAGTTCAAATATTCATGTGAAGATTGAATTATGAGTATTTACAAGACATTTGATTTGATCTTGAAGGAGAACATTCACAATACTTTCATTATGTTGCATGGTTTTCACAGTGATGAGATCATTTGGTGTTGTATCTCCAATGATTCACAAAGTAAATCAATCATGTAATTAGATTATGAGACTGCACACTAATAATAGTATGTAATTTTACTTATGAGGCGTGGTCAAGTAATCTACTAATGTAGAAGTAAGAGTCTAGTAGTGTTAACAAACAAATGTAAAATGCATACTTTAGGACCAAAAAAGTGCAGTTTAAGAAGAAGAAATGCATTCTCTACAACAAATATGATTTATATATAAAAACAATACATAATTATTTTTTTAATGCTAACAAAAATAATAAGTGTACGAAACAAATTGTTGAATAGTAAAAATAACACATACATCATTTTAATTGAACAATTAAAAATATTATACTTAACATTACACTGCAAGAAAACAGGGGGAATTCTGACGGAAATTACTGACGGATATTTATCCGTCAGTAATAGTGACGGAATAAAATGTCGTCAATAAATTACTGACGGGTTAATATCCGTCAGAAATACTGACAGATTAGTTACGAAAATTTACTGACGGGGATTTTCCGTCACTAATCCGTCAGTATGCCGTCAATATATTTACCCGTTTAAAACTATCCGTTGTTAGCCGTTACTAACATATATATTCGGATAATCCGTCAGTAATCCGTAAGAAAATTTTCTATAAATCCAGAAGACCTCCTCTTATTATTTCACAACCAATTTTNCAATTTCACAAACATAGTTATAAAATGTCTACTCCTCCTTATTTTCGATCATGGTTGGATGGTGAAAAGATGAATCCAAAGACAAATCTTTTGAACGAGGAATATGCAAAAAGTGTGATGGATTTCATGGAATTAGCATGTCGGCAACCTCGGGNTAATCATCATGTCAGGATAGATATAGTATGGAATCATTTGTATATGAATGGTTTTTTTCCGAGTTACAAGGTTTGGTATTTACATGGAGAACGACCTGATATTGTTGCTAGTATTAGCGGTAGCGACGCATTGGCAGATACGATATAGGAACCTAGAACGGAATTAGATTTTGGGGCACCTACAGTTCAAATGGTTAATG
>OVAV01000436.1:0-18802 GCA_900406375.1 Iberis amara | reverse complement strand
GTGTTTTTGATGCATTTTACCTCTTGATTTGATTGCATTCTGGGTAGATTCACTTGAATTTAGGAACATATAGGTTGAATTTGCATATCATTTAATGTTTAAGGTGTGAAAGTGAGTGGAATCAAAAGAGGAATCAATTGGATGCAAAAGAACTAAAAATGGGACTTAAAAGAGGATCAAACCAACATGCCTTAAAGATCGAGTGATTTGGAGATTTTACAATAAATATTTCATCATGGCATCTTGCTGAATATTGTAGCTATGCATTCAATCTTTATAAAAGCCATTATTCACCTTAAACGCCCCAGGGAATTATAAGATATGAGCTGGAAAAATTGTGATCCGCTAAATCCAAAAGCTCCAAACTATCCGCTCCAAAAATGCATATTTTACACCAGCTTGCAATGCGATTTAGAAAATGACTCCTTCATCAAAGATTTATCCCTTTGAGTCAGCTTTCAAAAGAGCTATTGCAAATACTTATATCTTCAAAGGTGAGAGAGTTATGGACCACGAACTGAAGGTGTGTCTAGTAGCATTAGGAGCAAAAGCCACAGAAGTATACCAGACAAGTGGTACCGGACAAGTGGTACCGGCCAAAGAGGCCTGTATGGAGTGCTGAAAAGTAAAATTCATGGATCGACCAAGATTATTACCCATATTGCATTGGGTTAACTCACATGTTTTTGGGTAAACCCAAGACACTTTAGGATGAGTATTTAGACATTTTAAACCTAATTTTTAGGGGAGTTTTTGTTTTGTCTTTGATTCATCTTTTGTTTTGACCCTTTTCTCTAGTTTGTCTCAAGCTTTTCTTATTGTTTGTTCTCCAAGATCAAGAGATGTCCTTTGGAGATTTCTCTTTGATCTTGGAGGAACTTGTATTACATCTACATTTATTATGATATATGGTTTTAGTTATTTGTGTTCTTGCATGTTAGTGCTTAGTTTTAGTTATTGGTTCTAGGCTAGATAAGATTTGTATCGAGGTTGATTTATGATGATATATGGTTGTTAATGTTTGGATCTTCCTTCATTAGGTGTTCTTAATGCTAGATATTTCTTGATTACTCATTTCTAGACCTTAAGAAGTTTATTGCCCGAAAGGTGTTCGATGAAATTCCTGAACCAACTTTTGAATGCTAAATGAGGCCTAAACAAGAGATTGCTTTTGTTAGTTTAGTGGTTTACCATATATTAGATCTCAATGCTTCTTGATTGTGTGATTATCCAAGAGATTGTTTTAGTTGCATGATTAGGAAAGGGATTAGTGCCACGAGAGTGGATTAGTCTTTATTTAGAAATCTTATACCAAGGATTAACATTGATTGATTTCTTCATTGTTGGTTGATTGTTAATCACATATCTTGATAGTAAGATCCATGATCTAATGCTTTATTCTTATTTTATTTTTTTGTTTCTTATTTCTTTGCATTTCATTTCTTAGAATTAATAGTAATAAAAACTCATTGGCTCTAGATTAGTTTGGTTCTCGCATCTTTAGTGATGCAAACTTTAGTGCTCGTGGATTCGATTAAACCCTTCTATTCTACGAACGATTAGTAAGGGGATTGGTAAAATCTTCAGCGAAACTAACATGTTTCTAGTTTTGACTCTTGAGAAGTTGAGTAAAAAGTCTTTTCACTTCTGCAAGTTCAGAGGATTCAGAAGTGGTTCCCCTACTTCTTCTATCAAAGTCTAGGCAATGGTTGTTGTTGCTTGCAGCCAGGTTCTCCATCAGCAGATAGTTAGTCATGAAGTCATCATTGCTAGCTTTCTCCAATGAAACCTGGTACTTATGATCCATTCCTCTGTAAAAAGTGTTGAGGATACTAAAGTCTGAGAAGCCATGGTGGGGGCGGTTACGAAGATTCTCCTTAAATCGCTCCCAGGCCTCAAATAAGGATTCTACAGGACCTTGCTGAAATCCGGAGATCTTGTTTTCCGGTGTATTAGTCCTAATAGTTGTGAAGAAGTTGCTGAGAAACTTGGCTCTGCAATCTTCCAATGTTTCAACGGAGTCAGCAGGTAAAGACTTCAACCACCTAAGTGCTCTCTCAGCTAGAGAGTGACTGAAAAGCTTGCATAGCATGAAATCTTTGGAGAATCCATTGAGTTGAGTAGTGATGCAGATGTCCTCAAAGCTGTCAATGTGGTCCATGGGATACTCAGTGGATAAACCATGAAATTGGTTTTGTCGTATTATTAGGATGAGTTGGAAAATGGAACTAGTAGTCCTGTCGTTGAGGTTGACGAGGACGAATGTTATTCTGATTAGCAAATAATGTTTTAGGATTGTTGAAGTCCCCAACTAGAGGTCTGTTTTGAGTTGGGCGATTGAAGACATGTTCCTGCGAATTGGTCACAAGGATGTAGTTTGGTCCCATCTGATTACCATTACCAGCTCTTTGTTGTCCTAGTGGAACTTGATTTCCGTTTTCTCCTCCTACTGGGATGAGTATAAAGTTGTTATCCCCATGAGGAGGAAGCACATTGTTTTGTCCTTCGGGTCCGACCGGATCTTCTTGACGAATGTTGTCAGCCATTGTGGATGATGAGCTTGCATTCTTCTTTCTATATTTTTGGTTTAAGCGTTCTAACTTTGAGAGTTCTGTGTTACTAAGGTTGAGAAATTCCTTGGATTTGTCAGATGGTCTGTTCATGCACCTGCAACAACAAAACCAAGAAGAAAGAAATGCGGTGAGTATTGTAAAATAAAAGTCTTACACTAAACTCTAAAGAAAACTTAAAAGGCACTATTGTCCCCGACAACGGCACCAAAATTCTGATAGGCTTAGGATTTATCTTAAAACAAACTGCAGAGAACAGATCAATGTAGCATTGAATAGGGTCGAATTCCACAGAGACCAGACAAATACACATTCAGTTTTAAATTGAATTAAGTTAAGACATATTAAAATGGTTGTTTGTAACTTGAACTAAAGTGAATAACGGTAAATAAAACAAAGTGAAATCAATAAACTAAGACGTCATGCATTACAAAATTCCACAAATATTGAGGTTTAAAAGATTCATATTATCATGCAAGTATTTTCTTTGAAAATAGTTCTCAACTTAAAAGGAAAAACAGATTAATCTCCTCCTGAAGTATTAAATCCCTATGTTCGAATTACTAAAGACAAACTTCCGCCGTATTTGGATAATTCAAACATGCATTACAGACCAGTTTTAATAAGTTCATAGACATTCAAGACAATACTCTCGCAAGCAAGAACACATATTCATCTAAACTAGGTCATATCACAAAATCAAATCCCTTTGTGTTTATCAACCTAAGATCAATAAACTAGTTAACTACTCGAATTCATGCATTAAGATCAAGTTTATACTAAGAACCTAACAATTTCTATCCTTTTATGATAACCTTAACAATCAAAAATGGTTTCCCTGGAAACACTAAAACCTAACTATGGAACTACTTAGACATTGAAAAGCAAGCACAAATCAATATCAAAGAAGAACTCATAATAGAAATCAATAGATAAAATCAGATGTTGGTATATAAATGACAGAGTTCAGAATTCTTCTCCAAAATACAGTGGTTCGAACTCGTCTCTCTGTAAAATCTCAAAGTTGTAAAAGCGTAAAAAAAAACTATACAAAAGGCTTTTATAGTGTGAAAAAAGAAAAACCAAAAATAAATAAAACTGATAAGCTTGAGGACCAATGGTGCAAAATTGGAAATCTTCTAAGTCTTCTCAGGTGGGGAGAACGATCGTTCCAGGGGAGAACGATCGTTTCTAGAGCAGAACGACCGTTCCAGGGCAGAACGATCGTTCTGGTCTTTCTTCGGATTGATTTTTATGATTGGGAATGATCGATATGGTTGGCCGTGAAATTCCAAGATATTTTTCATGATCGTACTAGTATGTAGAGCAATCATCCTTTCAATCTGTAGCCATTGCATGATCGTACTGGTTTGGAGAGAAATCGTCCTTTCAATCTGTAGCCATTATGTTGCATCAGAACTATCGTTCTGTAGAGAACGATCCTTTTCTCTTATGAACTTGGTCAATTCACATTTGATTTGCTGCTCTAAAATGACCCGAACACCGAGAAATCTGAAAAGATGTCAAAACAACAAGGAAAACACTCGGATGACACAGAATAGCAGACATAAATATCCACTATAATGTGTTAAAACCGACTAATATTAGTGCTATACTAAAAGACCCACTCCTTGCTAAAGATGAACCACTGAACTTCCCTTGGAAGACCTTGAACTGATCCTTCATGTCTTTCATTTGGTCTTTTAGCTCCTTTATTGTATCCTTCAAAGCACTGATTTTCTTGTCTTAAAACTGGTTCCACTTCTGAAGTATCTTAATGCGTTTTTGAGCTTCTGTCAAGTTTTTTCTCTGCCTTGGTGTTGTATACTCTTAAAAGTAGAAGCGTTCTGGTGCACCTTCATCTTCATCAGCTGAATCCCGCAGGTGACCCGGGTTTGATCCCCGACAATGACGCCAAATAGATTGTAAGATTCTACTTATTTCAGTTTCCTAATGCATAACATTGTCATTGCATCATAATAGGTTATCAACCCAAACAGGTGAGTTATTAACTAGACATGATATGATCAGATTTGATTAATTCAAGCCGAAGGATTAAGGGTTAGAAACTATCAACCTAAGTGAGTAGAAATATAAAGCAACCTGAAACTAAAGACTAGGAGCTATCAAGCATGAACAAGAACTAAACATATAAACAAAAACTAGAACAAGTAAAGCAAGTGAGCAAATGAAACTAGAATCAATTAGCAAAACGAAAACTCCTAAGGATGAGGTAATGAACCAGCGATTCTCCTTAATTAACCTAGATTTTTAACCAAAAATCAAGTAGACAATCAACTCAATTCCAATCAGATTCATTCCTATGATAAAAGATCTCAAGCTAAGATATATCCAGAACTAACTCCCTTTAACAGAACACAACCTAACATGCACTAAGATCTAGTTTATTAAAACCAATAAACACTCTAGCCAACTAATCTCTTGGGCTAGAAATGTAAATATCTGGGAATTAGTTGGTTCATATATTTCATCAAATACCTTTTGGCATGGAAATGTCTGAAATCTAAATCCAAACGATCAAAGAGGAATTAGCATTAAGAACACTAATTCATAAGGGATCTAGGCAGAACTAAGCTTAAACAACCTAGTAGTCTAAGGATTTACACTAGATCTATCACATCCTCAAGAACCCTAAGAACTACTCAGTACTCATGAAAACATAAACCCGAGAAAACTCTAAAACTTCATGGACATAATTACAAGTAGAAATAGAAGGATTTCGAAGAAATTAAATGCAAAGCATTCCCCTTTGGTCAATGCCTTCATGGGCTATTTATAGTGTTTTGGGTCAAAACCTAATACAAAAACAAAAAAAGTCAAGCGGAGGTAGGACTCGAGTAGCTGGATTGAGTGGTCTAGTCGAGTCAGAGGAACATTGCATCTTTGGTCTTCTGACTCGGTTGGGGCTCGAGTACTTGGGTCGAGTCCTGTCAAGATTGCATCTTTGCTCATGTGACTCGTTTGGGGCTCGAGTTCTTGAGTCGAGTCCGGTTCAGGCTTGCACCATTTCCTTATAAATCGAGTTAGGCTCGAGTCTACTTGTCGGCGAGTTAATCCCTTCTTCCTCATTTTGTCCCAATAGCTCTAACGTCATTCCATGCACTTGAATAGATGACTCCAAAATGCAATATATATGCAATGCATATGTGAAACTATCCTAAACATGCAAAGTGACTAACAAGGACCATGAATGCTATAAAATAATGATGGATCAGGGGTAAAGTGATGATAAATGGATGCTTAGAATAGATATAATGTAGAGATATTAACCTAACCTTACGGCTCGGGACGCTGCTCGTGAGTCTTTGGCTTACTCGTGCGAGGTTAGCGCCAACTTCAAACTTCTCACAGATATCACCAAGGGTGAGGTTCTAGACCTCAACGCTAAGCTTGAAGTCATCACTGCTGATAAGGAAGCTGCGAAGAAGGCGTCTGCCGAAGTGGACGCGCAAATTCCCCATCTTGACTTAGATGGATTTATTCGTCTAATATTGGGTTCGCCATCCCCACCACTAGCTCCAGAGATTCTACGCTGCTCTTCTATCGCCACTCTACCTCTTTCTCTGGTAATGACTCGCCTTATGCTTTTACCGAGTTTCCAGCTGAGGATTCGACACTTCCCTCAGATGAGGTTTTGGTCCCTCCTTCCATAGAATAAGAGATCCCTCTTAATGAGGTGATGGCTGAGGTTCGCACCACTACCGAGAAAGATCTCGCGCAGACCTCGGAACGTTATCTCGCTTTTGTTTTTGTTATCTAGAGCCTTATGTTTTTATCTCTAGCATTTACGCTTTTGAGACTTATTTAGTTATACTTTGCTCAGGATGGCCTGATGCTTTTATCTTATGATGGATTATTTAGTTTGAAAAATTTTATCTATGTTTGCTTAAGATTTTTGGTTTTGCAACTATCGTGCCAACACCCTTAGCGAGGCTTAGTCAAATACCAATCCAATCACAAATGTCTTTTAATCGGCGAGTCATTCTCTGTTTTAATCAAGAGTGGGTGGCTATATTGCTCCTTCTAGCTTTCTAGCATTATTCAAGCTTGGCCCAGGCTTCTTCTTGATCTTTGAGTCCTGACCTTAGACCATTTGGTGGTCTTTGTTCGAGTTTATCCTGAGCTCATTTTAATTTTTGAGCGCATGTTTTTTTGATTTGCACTCTTTATAATAGCTCTTAGTTGAGTTTGGTCCGAGCTCAATTTTGATATTAGAGTCTAGACGTTAGACCTTTTGTTGGTCTTTGTCTGAGTTGCTCCCGAGCTCATTTTAATTTCTGATCGTAGAATTTTGATTTGTGAACTCTTTATAATAGCTCTTAGTTGAGCTCGGCCCAAGCTCAATTTTGATCTTTGAGTCTGGACCTTAGACCTTTTGTTGGTCTTTGTTTGAGTTCCTCCTGGGTTCACTTTCATTTTTGCGCGCGGTTTTCAATTTCGAAGTCTTTGTTTGAGTTCATCCTGGGCTTATTTTCATTTTTGAGCGTGGTTTTTGATTTGCAAACTCTTTGTAATACTTTTTTAATTAACTTTTATTTGCAAGTTTATTTTCTCAAGTCTTGGATCACGGTCCGAGCCCTTTGTTCGAGCACGACCCAAGCTCTTTTTTAGATATAACAATCACCATGTCTCGAAGGAGGACTCCTTTTATTGAATATTAGTAGTAAAGCGAATAAAAAATTGCAATCACCGGCTCGTTTACAACGAGTTCCAACCAAAAGTATGTTTTAAGATGCATCCAAGATCTCAGGAATTTAACAACATCTTCTAACTCAAGATCGTAAACTAACACAAAACTTTCTTCACTTTGTAAAGATCAAGGTGCGGTCCAGATACGTTTTGCTTATACAACGCTCTGCTATTCACGCAGAATTGGGTACTAGGAACCCTTCAGTTTCCGTGCTTTCCACTTGTCTCCTGGGGTTTTTGCAACACCCCGACCTGATTTTATCACCAAACGGCTTACCATTTGGAAATCCAAACTGTAATATGCTTTCTATACTTAGTCATTTTTCAAGTATTTTCAATTCTTTCTAAGTTTTATTATACTTAGCCGTTCTCATGCACATTTCGATTACTTCCAAAGTTCTTTAACATAAACTTTCAACTTTATAGATAGACCAACGAGTTCTCAATACAAATGCCAGTTCGCTAACAAAAGCTATTACATTCAATTGAGACTATTATGTCAATCTACCCATCAAACAGTACATCATATCCATCCCTTCCTTCACTTTGCCATGACTCCGCGAGCTGCTCATCCCAAAGTGCTACCTACGACCACAAAGGAGGTATAAGCAACACAACTTTTCTTAGTGAGTACGATTAACCCGTCCCACATACTCACAACAATTCATATATGGTTTCCTTAAGAACATTAGTACAATACGTCTCAACAGACCGACTAGAATGCCCTGATCATCTGGGTTGCCCTGATCATCTGGGTTGCCCAGATCGATCACCAGTCAAGCCCACAAACTGAATAGACTACCCTGACCATCCTTGATTCACCCAGATCCATCACCAGTCTAGTCACAATACAGCACTTAAGCCCAATATCTCGGCACACAAGGCCTACAGTACGACACCACGGCCTATTAGTACACGCATCAATTTACAAAGACCATTGGTTCATGTATACAACTCACATAGCCTTTTCACGGCACCACAACTTAATAGTAACATGCATTCGGTCATATAGACCTTCGGATCATGCTTTCCTGGTCACATAGACCTTCAGTACGGTAGTCAGCACACATTCCCTTAATACTAGCACACAAATAAGTCTACAGTTTGGATAAACGTACTCATTTTAGAATTCGGCTCAGACTTAGCTTAATCACTCGGTTCCACGAAGAAACTGATCTTGCGGACTGCTCGCAACTTGATCATGTATTGCTCTAAACGGCTTACTGCCTCATCCTTTGGCAGACTCGCCCTACACACGATAGCTTCTTCGACCATCTCAACAAGCGCTATAACTTACCCTTCGGTAGTCTCGCCATCATGCGAACTGATCCAACCAACACACGAGTTCCTCTAGCAACTTTGATACTTTCTCTCACTAAGTTAGTTTCTCTCTCTCTGCGTACTAATTCTCACGAGTAAAAGAGCAGAAATGATCGAGATACTAGTATTTAGAGGTGAAATGGCGGTTTCTATCCCAAGCCATCCGCTCCAATAACCGTCCAATCAGGACATGACACATCATCACGCGCGTTTTTAACTAGCCAACTACTATGTGCACGATCTCTGATAACCTCCCACGATCTCACTCGATCACTCGGCCACATAACTGCTCGCGCACGCCTTTGCACACACAACCCAACAATCTCAACTGCCACGTATGTGTCCGACTTACGTAGCCATCAAGTCCGGATATGACATTCTCAACCGCTATGTCCGAATCTGACAGTCCCAACCGCCTCGTCCGGATCTGACATTCGTAACCGTCTAGTCCGAATCTGACTAGACTTATTAACCAATCGGGCAAACTGACAAACCATCGACCAAATCCACTTTCCCGGATTTCTCGGACTTAGCTAATTTTAGCTTGACTTTCCAGTCCCGATCATCCCATGACTTTTGCTCAACTTAGTCCTTGACTGGCTAGCTCAATATTCAGATTCCCACCTTGATCATGATCTAAGCATTGATCTAATCTTCGATCTTACCTTGTTAGATTCCCTAAAACGAACCTTGATGCTTGTTGGGCATCATCAATCATGTTTTCCAAGCATGATCTGGGGATTTTCAATGTCCTTGGTCCCATCCTAACGTAGCCTTCCAAACCTGTCCGGGTACCCAACTATACCCACCCCTTCTATAGCATTAGTGACAATTTTTGGATTACCACCAAAAGATAGGAGTCACTATCCTATTTATAATTAATTTAATTAATTAATTATAAACAAGCTAACGTGAAAACTCAATCAAATCATCATTTTTCCAAGTTCTTCCTTAACCAGTCGACTTTCCTTAGAAATTTCTCGAATAAATTCTTAGGCTTAGGTTTCTAACATCTTAGCTCACGGCTATCATGCTTAAACTCGGCCATCCTCGCCTACTTAGCCAACTTGGCGGTTCAGGGTGTCACAGTTTTCCCCGTTGTGATGTATGCTATATTGGGCTTCTCCAATGTGGGAACCGAAATTTGTATGTATGATTTTTGTTAGTTAGGGATAATCAAGTAAACTCAATCTTCGTAGAGGTCCCAGATTTTTGTGAGCCAAACAAGTATGAGATCAGAACACAAGAATAATAATAAAAATACGAGATTAAAAGTCTGAAGAAGGTAAAAGGGTTTCTTATTCCGAATTGTAAGAGCTTGTTACAATCAGATTATAGCCTCGGCCGTAAGAACTGTCGGTGAGTATTCTAGATCTAACAATGGACTCTGATAAACCTAATTGAGTCGCAGCTCGATAAGAACAGAAAAATAGCCTAAAGCCATAAGTATTTCGATGTTGAGAATTGAATGTGTCTATGTTCTTCTTCCTCATCTCTCTTATATAGACTTCAAGGTTGATCCATCTTTCTTTTCCGTCTTTGATTCTTCCGCGGATGTCTTCCTTTTCTCCTGCGGAAATATTCCTTTTCCAGATTTCTTCCATTTCTTTACAGCTTGCGGAACAAGCTTCGACCATCATTGCACTTGGGCCGAATTCTCTTCTGGAATCATAAGTAGGTTGTTATCATGTTTCAGGCCCCGTTGGGCCATTTTACTGTTTAAGAGATTTTTAGGATTCTTTTCGTAAAACCGGCCTTTCGTACGATGATATGACAAAAACTTTGTTCAATAATAATATCAACCATATAAGTGAGATAACGTTGGCGTTTAAGTTAGCCGTTATCGTCTCATACGAGTGATAAATGCAGATGCATCCTTACGACCGTTCCGAAGAATGACGTCTTTAATCGTATAGTTGAGATAATCTTTGGTGTTAGGCCAAACATTATCGTTTTATACGATTAAACTTCATACAAAAAGATTTTACGATCCTTTCGCAACTCATAAAAATAATCGTATGGATAAGGTAACTTTGGTGTTTAAGATAAATGGAACCGTTTATACGATTAATTCGGGACTTATAAGATAAGAATGAGTTTTACGGTTTTTATCGTAGAATTCTAACGGAAACCCGAAACAATACGAAACGAGAGATGATTTTTCTGAGACCATACGATGCGTGTTGAATTGCTAAACGTATTTAGTTCAGCTTTCCAGTTGGCGAGCTAGATGTTTAAGACTCAGCTTGTCAATTGGCGAGTTGAACGTGCTCAGTTTAGCTTGCTAGTTGGCGAGCTAAACATTTACCAAAAACTTACATTGGTCTCAGATATTGATCTCTAGTATACCAGTTTTGACCCTAACATTGAACGTAAGTGGATTATCTTGCCTTGTTTAAACCTTAGTGATAGAATATCCCAGTGGGATAACCACTTAGCAACTTAGTGATTGCTATTCGGTTCTCCGAAATATATCCATTGAGGTCTTTCATAAGTAGTGCGGCTTGGTTAGTTTGTTCCGTTGATCGGGATTGTTTAGATCTTTTCGTACTTCTCGGACGTTGATTTCGAGTATATTGTTTTTGACCTCAATAGTTAGCCCCTAGCTTGTAGGGTTCGAGTTCGAATGTTGCGAGCAGGTGATATATGTTTTGATTGGAATCCATGGTCGAGAAGTTACCGCAAGTTAGTCTTAGTATTTTAACGATTATTTTATTGCGGAAAATTCCTTTTATAAGTAATGGATTCGGTTAATTTAGCCGAGGGTCATAGTAATATCTTCTGAAAAGCCTACTAATGGGATAAGGTTCTGTAGTATTTCAGAAATTTTGATTTCCAGTCTTTCGAGGGTATCTTTGAAGAGAATATTTGGCGAGCATCCGGTGTCGACTAACACCCTTGCGACTTCGATGTTCTGCATTTTTAGCTCGATGACAAGGAGATCGTTTCGAGGGTTGGCTCGTGCTGCCGTTGCTCTATTCTCGAAAGATACAATTGCGTTATTTGTTAAGTTAGCCATACTTTTTCGTGTCCGATCTGTGGTTTGACGTGAAAGAAATCGCGTGTACCCCTCCTTCTAGCGCCAAACTGTGGGAACCAAAATTCGCACTATCGATTTTCGTTAGTTAGGGGTAATCAAGTAAACTCAATCTTCCCAGAAGTCCTAGATTTCTGTAAGCCAAACAAGTATGAGATCAGAACACAAGAATAATAATAAAAATACAAGAATAAAAGTACGAAGAGGGCAAAAGGGTTGCTTATTTGGAATCGTATTAGCGTGTTACAATCAGATGATAGCCTCGGCCGCAAGAACTATCGGCGAGTATCCTAGATCTAACAACGGAGGTTGATCCATCTTCCTTTTCCGTCTTTGATTCTTCCGCGAAAATCTTTCTTTTTCTCCTGCGGAGATATTCTTTTTCCAGATTTCTTCCATTTCTTTACGGCTTGCAGAACAAGCTTCGACTGTCATTGCACTTGGGCCAAATTCTCGCCTGGAATCGTAAGTTCGCCGTTATCGTGTTTCAGGCCTCGTTGGGCCGTTTTATGGTTTAGGCAATTTTTATGATTCTTACAAGAAAATCGGCCTTTCGTACGATGATCAACAGAAACTTTGCGCAATAATAATATCAACCGTATAAATGAGATAACGTTGGCGTTTAAGTTAGCCGTTGTCATTTCATACAATTGACAAATACATATGCATCCTTATGACCATTCCGAAGAATGACGACTTTAATCGTATAGTTGAGATAATCTCCGGTGTTTAGGCTAACCATTATCGTCTTATACGATTAAACTTCATACGAAAAGATTTTACGATTCTTTCGCAAGTCGTTGGAAATAATCGTATGGATAAGATAACTTTGGTGTTTAAGATAACCGGAACCGTATATACGATTAATTCGGGACTTACACGATAAGAATGAGTTTTACAGTTTTATCGTAGAATTCTAATGGAAACCTGAAACGATACGAAACGAGAGATGATTTGTCCAAGACGATATGAAGCGTGTTGAACATGCTTTGTTCAGCTCGCCAACTGAAGGTCTACCGAAAACGTACATTGATCTCGGACATTGATCTCGAGTATACCAGTTTTGACCCCAACATTGGACGTAAGTGTTTTATCTTGCCTCGTTAAAACCTTAGTGATAGAAAAACCCAGTGGGAAAAACCTTCTCGACTAGGAACAAAAGAGTACAAAGATAACCACTTAGCAACTTAGTGATCGCTATCCGGTTCTTCCGAAATATATCCCTTGAGGTCTTTTGTAAGTAGCGCGGCTTGGTTAGTTTGTTCCGTTGATCGGGATTGTTTATATCTTTTCGTACTTCTTGGACGTTGATTTCGAGTATATTGTTTTTGACCTCAACATCCAATCTCCATTTTTCTTAACTTCTAAGGACTTCGGGATCCTCAGATATTTCTTCGTCTTTAAGGGCATCAGAGTCTTGTAGTTTTGACTTTCCGGGACTTGCCCCCCATTATTGCTTTTTCTCTACATCAAGTTCCATCCCTGGCTGACTACCTTCAAGAATATTTTCCATTGCGACATCATGCTTTGACCCAAGCTGAGCCTCTTCTAAAGTATGGTTTCGAGAGTCAACTCCTTTAGCACCACGAGCTGACTGCACTCCAGTGAGTTGAACACCGCGAGCTGAACACTGCAGGCCAAGCACCGCGAGCCGAGCGCCTGCTTATGATAAAGTAAATCGTGAACCTGACTACACTCCGCAAGCTGAGCACCGGAGCTGTGCTGGTCATCACTAGGACTCAGACTCAGATCCTCTCCTTCTGAATAGTGATCAGGGTCCTGTAATTGATATTGAAGTCTAGACTTGACGCCGGTCATATAGCACTCCCACACCACTTTCGGTCATGTAATTGATATCCTTCTGGCTTCCATAGAGCACTCCCACACAACTTTCGGTCACGAACTTCACGCACTGCTAATAAGTGGACGGAACAGCTTTTATCTCGTGGAACCAAAGAGTCCCTATGATAACATTGTAAGCCACAGGGTGGTCCACCACGGTAAACTCAATGAGCTTCGGGACACAACGGTAAATACTGGGAGTATCATCCCCAGCGACATTTATGTCGTCCTGTTGAAACCTATAAGGAGAGTAGGAGGACCACTCTCTTCTGAGTTATCGATTCCCATTCGTTTGAGCGTGTCAAGGAATATAACGTTCAGTGTGATCCTGTGTCCATCAGCACCCATTATATTTTGCAATGCGCACGATGTCAAGTTCAACGACCAGGACGTCATCATGAGGTGAGTCTAAGAAAAATGCATCTTGTTCGATAAAGATTATTTCACTGCTCGGTTCCAAGGTGAATCTAACTTTACCGAACTCCACCTTTCTCACATATTACTTAACTGAATACATTGATTCTCGCTAGTATTACAAGCCTCCCATGATGAAATCTATCTTTTTTTTCTAGGAAGCCTTTGATGTGCTTCCACGCTCTACTCTCTTTTCCCTGCTGGGACTTCTTTACTCTCTTTGGGAGCCTCCATATCATGAATGTTCGCCTCTATATCGATTCCTCTTTTTAATTCACCTTTAGAAAACTTCTTACTAAGGAATTTCTTGAGCTACTCGTGTGAAGAATGTCTGTTGCATTTATATAAATTGCAATAAGGGTACGGGTCACGTCATTTACGGACTTTCACCATTNGTCCCCCCCCCCCCCCCTTTTTCGATGTTGTATGAGTGAGACCCCTTGGAACTTCCTTTGAATTTCCTATTGTCTTTCTTTTCAAACATCTTAGGAGCAAGAGCTGATTCAGAAGCTCTTCTCACCGTCTTGAATTTCTTGTAGAGGGCAACATTCTCCTCCTCGGGCGATGATCTAGTTCGCGGAACGATGGAGAGCATCCTCAATCGCCTCCGCCATGTGAATAGTTAATTCAAACCGGAAAGAAGAGTCGTGCTAGAGTCCATGTTTAAGGGCAGCGAGTGCTATTGGCTCATTCACACCAGCTACTTTCGCTTTCACGTGATTCGGTGGGGCATCAACTTATAGTCCACAGGTCGGCATCTGAAGCTATTTTGTCCATGAAAATGGTCACAAACGCCATCGAATACTATGTGAAGTTGTCGATTGAACCTCCCTCAAGCTGGGAAACAACTCGAGAGTGGGTCATGTCAGGTTTTCAACGAAGACTCTGCAATATCCTGCATCTTTCTCTTTTTCGCTGAAGTGCGCTCGGGTTACACCAATTCTGAAAGTTGTCATGTGTACCTATGGATATGAGTTTCCCTCGTAGCGAGGGAGTATCAATTTCCTAGTATCTCGTATCCAAGCTTCGGCGATACGCAAAGTGAAAGGAGTCCTCTCTGTCTTCGCGATAACGCCGTCAATTTCAGGGCCGCACTAGCTACCCTTTGAACCATCAATGTCACCACGAGGAGTTCAGAGTTTCCTTTGTTAGCGCCTCCTAAACCCACACTCCTTGATCCAGTGGGATCCCAGCGACGTGCTCCTCAGCTCACCGTAATGAACTCGAAGTGTTCTCCCTCTAGTATATCTTAGAGATCCTTGCTGATTTCCGTGCTGGTGGTCCTCAAGCGCCTAATGGCTACCTTCACCGCGCTGAGATCTCGGGTGCTCGGTTCAGGTAAGGGCATATGCACCTCTTGTGTCCTCTAGAGTCAAGACGAGGGGCTCTGTCCTCCCCACCAGCAAAGTCGGAGTAGTCTGAGCTCCAAGGCGTGCCTCCAAATTGGTCTGAACATTCACCAAAATGGCCAACTAGGTCTTCACATGCTCCTTGTGTATGTTAAAGCGAGCAATAAGTGTATCGCTGGATTCTTTTTGCCTTTTGGCGAAGGCCATCAACATTGCGAGCATCATCTTCACCTCGGTGAGGGAATTCTGATCCACGACCTGAGAATCTCTTCTTTTTTCCATTTCTTCAACTAGGTAGAGCGGACGCTTTCAACTTCTTTTCTTCTCTCCCCACAGACGGCACCAAAATGTGAGTGCGGAAATTCACCTGACTCCAAAATTAATGAAAAATGGTAAGTGTTTGCGAATCTTTTGTTTTATTTCTAAGTGCTCTGTTACTATGCAATATTTTGAGAGTTTACAGAAGTTTCAGAACTCCTTTTCAAGAACTGAATTTTCTGAGCTTTTTGGACCTTCTAGACTTTTTGGACCCTCCAGAGAGAGCTGACAGCATGACAAAGAGCTGGTTGAACTCCAACGAGTTGATTTTACTCCTTCAAGCTGAACACCGCGAGCGGGGTACCATGAGACAAGCTCCGCATGCTGAGTGCCGTGAGCTGAACCCCGTGAGCTAAGCATCGCGAGCTGAGGGTCGCGAACTGAACGCTGCGAGCTAAGCGCCTCAAGTTTAATGTCGCGAGCTGTACGTACTCCGGTGAGCTAAATGCGCAGCAAGGAGAGCTTAATGTTGGCTTAGTGGGCCAAAGCCTCATTATGAGGGATGGGCTTTACTCGGATACCATCTCTTCTTGCAAATCGGGTTAAATCACAACGGTTTGACTCGGTTGGATCGGTGCTCCCACAATTGTCACAACCATTCTTGACAAAAGTACCACCAATAATTCAAAAATCATGTGCGTGCTAGATCCGAGTTGCATAATTCAAATGTACATCATGAATTGCAAGCAGATCTAGTAAAACACATATGGTCGAAATTTTGAATGTTTCATGATTACAATAGTTTAATTTAAAATGTTTGTTGTTTTTGAGTTGAGTTTGTTGTACTATTTTAGTTTATGTGTTTTATTTGTAGTGTCTTCTGCTTATTAATATAATGTATTGTATTTTTTTAATTGTAACTTTATTTATTTAACAATACACATATGTATTTTTATTTTTATTTCTCAAAATATGTTTTTTAACTTTAATTTATTTAATTTAAATTCAATCGCTAATTGTTATTTAATATAATTAGAAAAACATGAAACATAAAAAATAATATATGAAATAAAAATGGTGGGATAAAGTGTTGAATTTTATTAAACAAACCATTGTAGTAAGTAAATGTTAAATGAGTGTTGTATAATGAGATGAAAGAAAGAGAAAATGAGGTGGAGTGAAAAAAAAAAGTGTTTAAAGTTGAAATCATTGTTGATTATCTAACAACAACTGTCACAAAGTAGTCACAAAACATGATCAATGCAGTCGTAAACATGTCGCAAATTGCAACCATTTTTACTATTTTAATTAGCAACTAAAATTTAACGACTATTTTTTGTAACCGTAAATAAGTTCTAAATATGGATTTTGCTAATGTTTTGTGATTGATCTCTACTTTCTTGTATTCTTATATCTAGGATAAGAAGACTTTTTCTTCAAGTTATGATAGCCATTTATAATTTCTAACCAAATGAATATATGTGATAAAGTGGTAAGTAAAGTTGAGAAACATTGAAGAAATTTAGAAATTCATATATTTCTCAAATTTAAAGATTAAAAATAATGGATAAAAAACATTGAATACAATGATATTTTGTAATAATTTAAATTTTATGATCTTTTGTTTAATGTTTTTTTTAATGATATTATTGCTAATATCTACTTATATGGACAAATGAAGACAACAAATTATTTCTCTAAATTGAAAATGGTTTTAGAGTATATTTTTAATACCTAAATACTTTAACTTATTTTTCATACTTCCCTCAAAATTTATACCGGCAAGTTGCAGCCACATCAACAATAATTTGTTTAAGATTATCGAGGAAGAGGAGTTCCTTAACTTGCAAAGAGGCGGAACGGAGCAACCCACCTAGCTGTATATGTTTGACCTTATTTAATAACTTTTAGAACTGTATTTAAACATCTTTTAATAATTCAACTTTTGTTCATATTTTCATTATTTTAAGAAGAAAACCAGTTTTCAACGCGAAGCCAACTGTAGCTTTTGCATCAACCATTTAATCCCGGCTGAGTTTGTGACAATTAAATAATGATTTATGTCTCAAGAAGACAAATAAACAAAGTTTGCATTGCTTAAAGACTTGTATTATATATTAGCTACATCTTACTTAACATTAATCATGTTATCACACAAGAAGCTTTCATTAAATATTAGTGCTATATATATATATATATATATATATGTGTGAGAAAACAAATGTTAAGTGCGCTAGAAGATTTAGATGGTGTTCTTGGTGCTAGGCCACAACTTCTTTTAATGATATTTTTATAAAAAATTCCATGAAATACCGTAAAAATAAGTTTATGTTCAAAAAATACCACGCACTATTTTTTAGAACTCAAACACCCAATTAACATTTCTCTCTAGCCACTATTCTTCATCTTCCATTGCATCTTCTTCCTGCCGGTGTCCGGCTTCATGCCGGCGCCGGCCGGCCATCTTTTTCTTTATTTTTCTTGCATCATCGGCTCTTTTTGTAAGGGATTATATCACTCCTGTTCTAGTACCTTCAGTGATTTTGTTTCACTCCAATCAATCCTCTTCTATGTATGGTTGAATCTCGGTAATCCTTTACTTCCACTGGATGATAATGGGTGGTCGCGATTCGCTATTGGAAGTGGAGAAGTTCTAGTGGGGCGGATTCATGCTAGGTGCTTATTTTCTTTCGGATTTTGGTTGAGTTGGGTGGCTTTTGGCAACCAAGCTTCCATGCATGCGTTCGGGTATGGGACTCGACATCGGTCCTCTGTGATCATCAACATGGTGCCGCTTTGCAGGTGGAGGAGTGAGGCTTGGTGGTGCAAGATTGAGCAAATCGGTTGGATGTTTCTCGGGTCCGCTTGTATCGCGTTCGGCGGTGTGGGTTGGAGTCCGGTAATGGTCCTACTGGTGTGGATATACGAACCCAAGCCTTCGATTCTGGTCATCTTGAGCAGCTCCGGTGGTGGTGATTGGAAGTTGTCGATGTCTCTCGACATTTCATGGTGGTTGGATTATGTGAAGGAAGTTAAGCCATGTGGCTCCTTCTTTTTTCACATAATTAACACTTTAAACAGCTCATAAATTTTGCTACGTATTTTGTCTGTATTAAAATGTTTTTGGCTTAGGTTTTTTAGGCATGTTTATGTGTATTTGGTAATGAATAATGTTAGCTTCAGTGTTGTCTCCTAGTTTTCTTATGTTTTTAATTACTGTTGTTGTAATGTCGTCTTTTTTATTGTAATGTCGTCTTTGTCTTTTGTTTGTTTTTGTGTCATGGTCGTCTCCTAAAATTCGT
>OVAV01000435.1:0-18813 GCA_900406375.1 Iberis amara | reverse complement strand
GATCTCATCCATCAGGTTCCATCCATCAGTTTCTCATCCACTGGATCTCATCCACCGGATCTCATCCATTAGGTTCTATCCACCAGTTTCTCATCCACCGGATCTCATCCATCAGGTCCCATCCACCAGTTTNCCACCAGTTCTCATCCACTGAGTCCCTGTTGTGCACATAACCCTTATCTTCCGCAACCTCTGATCAAATCACCGCACAACCCGTAGCTATTCACGCCAAAGACATCAATCCCGAGCTAGGATCACATCAATTGTTCAGATAATAAGGATTGTTATAATGATCTTGATTAGATCTAGTTTCTGAATTTGGAGAATCAGTATTATTGGATTGAGACATTATTGCAGAAATTGAAAGAATCGGCACCACCAAGAACTTGCAGATCTTCAATTAAGGATGGAAATGATGATTTGAATCCAAGAAAACAGCATTTCGAGTTGAAATTGAACGAATGCGTGAAGAATCAGAATCGCGAGATGAACATCTTGAAGAAACAGATGTATCGGGAAACTCATTTTGCCGAGAAAAGAGAAAAGAAAAGCTAAGCAAGCTTGAAGAATGAAATGCGGAAGAATCTTCTCTATGAGAGAAGTTCTGATACCATATTACAAAGATGAATCAAAGAAAGAAAACTTCATTATTCTCGTTAACCTCACTTTTCAACTTATATACAGTTCACTCTCACTCACTGTAACCGTACAACAAACCAAATAACCGTAATTACAACTTGACTTGGTTTAATAATAAACCATGCTTAACCAACTATATCTAATACACCATTACCAACACGTTTCGTGGTTTTCTGTTAGAATATTATGGGGCTGATTGGTAAGGACTGTGACTATAGGCTTTTGCTGTAGACTTTTGGCTGTAGAGATTTTGGCTGTAAAAACTGTGGCTTTTATTTAAAATGAAAGTAAAAGTTTGATTGGTAATTATATTGTGACTGTAACTTCAAAAATATAAAAGAAAATTGTTATAAAAGAATATTATATTTTAAATTTATAATTAGGTGATAACAAAAACATACAAACTATTATAACTTTTTATGCATATTTAAAATAAATTAAAAAATAAAAATTTTAAAATTAAATAAATGTAAATGATATATATCTTGTTTTGCTATTTAAATGGTAGGATAGTTTTTGTTAGCTTTTAAAATTCAATAATATAGCATTCATTGAAGAAAAAAAAAGAAACTCTAAAATTATTAAACATATATTCAAAATATGTACTTAACTATTTAGAATCACGAATCTTGTAATATTAAATGGAATTTATAATTAATTTATGATATAATATATTTTATTTATACAGTATTTTTATTTTTTATTAATTACTCAAACAATATGATATAAGTATAAGATAAAACTAACCAAAATTAATAATTTATAAATAAAACAAAATGGATTTTAAAATAATGGAAATAAAATGAAGATTATTGATAATTTTTTTTTTTTGTATTTTCAGTTGTACATAAATATTTATATTAGTTTAAAATATTTTGGGGGAAAAAAAAGAGAAACATTTGCATGGAATTATTTTGGGTTGATCTCCAAAGAGTGTACGTGACTGTAGGAATATTGGAAGGGTAATGAGTAAAAAAAAAAAAGTGGACTGTTAAGACTAGAATATAGGAAGTAAAAGCCTGATTAAAATTTTTTTAACTGTTAAGACTGTCAAATTATTCTACAGCCCTTACAGTCCAACACCAATCACCCCCTATATTTATTTAAATAGGCCGCTCTTAGATGCAATGTATATATTTAGTAATCCGAATGGATCTGAAACCATATTTCTTTGCCCTCCATTATTGTGTGACCCACGTTCTATCACACCATTGAATTTAAGAATTAAACAATAATAAAAAAAAAAGAGATACAAACAACAAACTTTGATAACTTCCAAGTACAATGAACAACAATCACTAACATGTAAACCCAGGATTTAACCTAGCCTAGTTTCCTCCTGGAAACAACACCAAAGAAGATAACAAGAAAACGAATTCCCAGATGAATTTTGGTTAAGAAAAGACCCACAAGCAAAATATCTTAACTTGTGAAGGTGTCAATGCTCAATTGAAACAAACATATATATGTATATGGAGATGTACAGAGTGTGGCTGATATGATTACTTCACCGATCGATGCATTGAAATCCTTCACAAACCCAAAGCCAAATTCCGAAAAGAAGAGCACAGATGCAAAAATCGAACATCAATACCACCCACGCATGTTTCTTCCATATCTGTTTTGCTTTTGACCTGTGATGATGATCCGTTAACAAACCATTTCTCATTTCCTTGCGTAATACTCCATTGTTACCATTCCCACATAAATCCACTTTCATCGTACAGTCTTCCCCTTTTGCTTCCTTATGCAACCTCTTCTTCGTCAAAGCCTTCAATGGCTTCCCCAAAAGTGGCATCAACGCAACTCTTCTTCCTTTTGACGAATCGATGCTAGGGTTTCGACTGTCTCTCGCTACGCTCCTTGGCGTTCCAACTAAATCCATGTCTAGCTCTAAATCCACATCAACTACACAAACGATCTCCGCGAATAATGGATCGAGCTTTGATTGGAGACAATGCGGAGCAGGATTATTCAACGTTTCAGCAACCGATCCGCCTCCTGTGATCAGATCTTTAATCTCTGATCTCAACCGATTCAAGAGCCATAAGGATTCGGGTTTCTCCATACCTTCATCAGAAATTACGAAATACACAAACGAATCATCGATCGCGAATGTGTATGTCTTCTTATGAACTGTATGAGAGAACATTGAATGATGAGGAGGCGTGTTCTCGAGGCATCTCAAAGCTACATCTTCGATTCCTGGCTCTTCCTTGGAAGCGAACTCCGCGAGAACTACGGTTCCTTTCGCAATGCAAGTGTACGACAACTGACTTGGATTCCAAATCATCCTTACTGGATTCAATTGAAGATCGAGCCACCCAAGATCGTTAATTAGGTTTTCATGTATCGCAACAAAGGTAAATGCTGCGATCTGGATACGAATTAGAGGGATTTAGAGATTTTTCTCTCTCGAGAAACCCATCAAACTGTTTATCTTGATCAATCCTTTCAAATGAGATTTCTCTCTTTCTCTCTCTAGGGTTAGCGGAATTTTCTAGGGAAAGAAACAGAAATGGAGGAGGAGTTCCAATATTGGAGAAACCGAAAGGAGAAAAAAAAAAAAAAAATTACAGAGTGAATTGGTGAAACCACCAAAGCCATCTTTAAACAATTCGATATTTGCAAAAGTATCCCCAAGCTTTCACGAGTGACACACGTGGAATAATGGTTCATCTAAACCACATAAGCCCGGATTTAGAGTTCAAAACTAATTGAAAAATTTTTTAGGTTAAATTTTTTATTTTATAGTCCAAATTTCTTTTTTTCTTTTTTTTATATTACAAAGAACATAATTTTTTTTTTTAGATTAGAGTATCCAAAACTTTTGGACCGGATCCGAAGACGAATAATTTGTAAGATAAATAGATAGCTTGATGCCATCGAATAAAAAAAAATAGATGGCTTGTTACCTAAATATTGTAACCTTTTTCAATAAATACTTCTTTATTAGATTTTTTTTGTAAAACCTAAGAAGAAAGTCTCCCTATGATATATTAAAAAAATAAAAAATGAAAACTCTCTCCTAAAAACATTTCTTTCTATCTCATTTTGCGATCGTCTCTCTCCATGACTTCATCGGCGGAGCCTCTTTCTTTTCTTTTTTTTTATTTATGTTTTTACGGCTTAGCGTTCCCTTCCTCTGTATATTTATTTTTGTTACGGCGATTCCAATCCCCTCCTCTGGCGGTTTACTTTTTCAGCCTGTTTCCTCCATCTGCATGTCCTTCCAACTTGCAAATCTGGTCGATCTCGTGTCCCATCGTCATTAACGACCACATCCATGTCCGAATATAGTATTTTATGGTGACAGTGGCACTAAAAGGTCAAGCATGCGGTTTCATAGCATGCATGCGCCTTGTTCACATCTTCCTAGTTCCTTCGGTGGCATCGGTTGTGGTGGCAGCACGAAGATTACACCAGAGCGATTGGCAGCTCTACCTTGCTATTAGCAGCGTTTTCGGTGGTAGGTGGCAATTTCGGGGTCTCAGGTCCGCCGGTCAGAGCTTAAGAGGATTGGATTTTGGTGATAGGCGAAGGGCGAAGGGCGCTACTTAATGGGCATAGTCCTTTTTGTTTTTTTTTTGGACTTTTTAGGTCTATTAGGTTATGTCTCTTTTAGTTTAAGTTATTTTCTAGCATATGTTATAATAAATTGTGTTAATTAGTTTGTTTTAGATTTTAGGATCCAACTTTGTCTGGTCAGCCTTGTTCCTACTATACCTGCATCGTTGGATGAGGTGAAATGGGTATCATCAATTCTAGACAATGATCTAGATATTGCAACCCCTTTGTGGAATTCGTTGCTCTCCTCTGATGAAGTGATAGTTTTTTTTATTAAGAGTAGTATAAATCCTAAGCAAATTACCCAATGTGGGTCAGAAAATTTCTCTTATGGGATAGGTTGTACCTGTTATTGGGTTGCATCTCTTTAATCTAATACAAAACTGTTGACAAAAAAAATAAAAAATTGAAAATCAGCCACAAATCCTACATGGAAACGCAGTTCAGCTCAAATCCAATGAGTAAACTATCGTTATAAACTCCAGAACCGACACTAAAGAATAAAAACCAACCGCCAACTCAAACGATAGATTAGTTAACCCATCAGCTAAACAGTTAGCTAACCCATCAGCCAAACGATTAGTTTCTCTGTAATGTAAAGCCGGCACAATCGTAACTATCTAGTTTCTAAATGTAAAGCCGGCACAATCGTAACAGGATCGATAAGGGATGAGAAGTACTCAACTCCTTCGAAAGCAATTCCACCACAATAGTCGAGTCCACTTCAAAAAACACCTTCTTGCAGCGTTTCTCCCACGCTAACCAGAGCCCATAATAGACACCCCCACAATTCCGCCAAAAGGAGCCGAGCATACACCAATATGTAGAGAGAAACCTCCCACCCATCATCCATTTTCATCACAAATAACACCCCTAGATGAAGCTTGTTGCAATGCTCCCCGAGAGGCGCCATATGTTTTGACTTTATGCAAACCTTCTTATGGTCTTGTCTATTTTACCATTATTGAAACTCTCTCCTTAGAAAAACCCGACTTCTTATTTGATGCCCATGCTTGTGTAGTCTGTTGGGCAAGCTTTTTCAAGAAACGCGCCCTATCCCTACATTTTCTCACATAACTGAATACATACTCGCAACTCCATTTCCAATTCCACCAAACTCCCACCGCAAACTGCGTAGCCCATTATCCCTCCTTAAGATTCGAATATAACCACTCAAATAGCGGTTGACAGAAAAAATCCACCTGCTTATGTAATGAAAGTAACCGTTTCCATATTCCTTCCATCGAAATCACAAAAAACATGCAGAAGAGATTCGACTACTCCCTTACACAAGTCACATACCATATTATCACTTAATTTCCTCCTCACTCTTTCCTCATCTGTCAACACCACCTAGTTAACTACTAACCATAGGAAAATTCTTACTCTTTCTTGTGCAACAATGCTCCAAAAACGATTAAAAAGCTCACTATGTTGAACTGTAGCATATTTGTTCTCGATCAACAGATGATAAGCTGATTTGATGGAGAATATCCCATTCGACGTCATCGACCATGATAAACAGTCTTGTGATCCAAGATGATCATCTAACACTACTACAATTAACCTCGACATAATTTCGTGAGGTAAGATAGAGCTTAGGAGTCGCCTATTCCAGCCTTCATTCACTGACCAATAATCTCGTAAGCTCCACTCCTACATATTTGCCATATTGGCCTTTTCGATTAGCTCTTGTAGAGGACAATTCACCAGCCATCGATCCTTCCAGAACTTAATATTATGGCCATCACCCGGTATCCATCTGATACCTCTTGATAACACATTCTTAAATCCACCAACAAGACTCCTCCATACCGTCGATAAGACACCCAATGAACCTTGCCTTTCCGAAGCACTAATACCTCTTAGATTGTATTTACTCTTCAATACTTGGATCCATAAAGCCGAATCGCCATTCAAGAATCTCCATGCCAATTTAGAAACTAAAGCGAAATTCATTTCTCTGGCCGATCTCAGTCCTAGACAACCATATTCTTTAGATGCACATATCCGATCGCATGACAATATATGAAGTTTCCTCTTCTCAGGAAAGCTCCCCCAAACAAAATCTCTAACTACACCATCCAAACGACGTAATATACTCGAAGGTAAGATAACCGAGCTCATACTATATATCAGAATAGCCGATAATACCGTTTTAGACAGTGTCAATCTCCCAGCCATAGACAAGGTCCTACTACGCCACCCAGCCAATCTAGCTGAAGCTCGCTCCAAACGTCTCTTTATTTATCCTTTTGTGAAGGATAGACATTCCCAAATATTTCCCCCTCTCTAGTGACTTCAATCCCATTTTCAAAGCTAATCTGCCTTCTCAAATCTCTACTAACATTCTCCGAGAAGAAGATCTTCGACTTTTCAAGGCTTATCTTTTGTCCAGAAGCTTCACAAAAACTCAACAAAGCCCTCCTAATAACTATGACTTGTTTAACTGAAGCCTCTGCAAAAAGTATTAAGTCATCAACAAAGCAGATATGTGATAGTTTAGGACCCCTTTGAGAGAGACGAATCGACTTCCATACTCCCCTATTAATCTCGATATCGATAAGATGGCATAGCCGTTCCAAACATAACAAAAATGAATACGAATACAATGGATGTCCTTTTCTCAATCCTCTCTTCGGGACAAATGAATCTTTCTTTTCTCCATTCCATAGTACACACATACCCGGGTTTGATACATGACTCATTATCCAGTTTTTCCATTTATCAGATAGCCCTGCATTGGTAATGGTATTAGCTAAAAAGTCCCATCTTAACTTATCATAGGCTTTCTCTAGATCCAACTTCAAAAGCATCCAACCTCATCGTCCTTTCTTTCTTCTCAATGAATGAACCACTTCCTGCACCACCACAATATTATCCAGTCCTAGTCTTCTCGAAATAAAACTTGATTGTGCAGATCCAATAAGTTTAGCAATTACCGACTTCAACCGAATAACCATCATTTTTGTGATCATCATAAACAAAGATATTGCATAAACTTATTGGTCTAAATTGTGTTACCCTCTCCGACTTTGAAACTTTCTCCAATAGTACAATGAGAGCATCATTAATTCCTGATTGTAATACACCACTCCGGAAAAAAATCTAGAACAAACTTAGTAACAGAGCCAATAACTACCTCCCAATTACTTTGGTAAAAAATCGGGTGGACCCATCAGGACCTGGAGCTTTGAAGCTCTCTATACTAGTGACTAGTTCTTTCACTTCATTCTCCATAAAATCACGTTCCAACATTGATATATCCATAAAACTTAAACTCGCGAAGCCAGCGCTAGGCAAATTTATCGGTACATCTTCTAGCGAATAAATCTTGCGGTAATACACTACCAGAAGCTGCTCCAAACTCACCCGATCCGTTACCCATCTATCTTCAGCATCCTTTAACATCTCAATTCGATTTCTTCTTCTTCGAATTATCGTGGAATTTTGAAAATACTTGGTGTTCCGGTCCCCCATAGATAACCACTTATCTTTCGAATTTTGAAACCATTTTACCTCCTCTTGTTCTAAGACCCCATCCAGCTCTTAGTTCAATTTCTCCTATTCTTCTAAAAGATCCGATGTACACTACACATCAATCCGGTTTTGAACCAAGTTCAAGTCAGCTAGTAACTTATCCTTTTTTTGCTCAATCTGCCCAAACACCATCTTATTCCATCTTCTTAGTTTTGTACTCAACGTCGCCAAGGCTGTTCTAACCGGAACATTCGAGTCCCACGAAGATGCAAGCATGTCTTTAAAGCCCTCATGCTTCATCCACATAACTTCAAAGCGAAAGGGTCTTCTGATGAGACCCATCAATCTCACAGACTCAAATTGAACTAGCATTGGAGCATGATCAGAGGACATAAATGGTAAATGAAAAACCAAAGCTTCACTCCAATGAAGCCTAGCCCGCGTGCAACACAACACTCTATCAAGGCGCTTAGCAATAAATGTACTCGCCGCTCTGTTTTTTTTCCACGTAAATGGGCTTCCCGTAAACCTCATATCAATCAACGATAAATCATTAATCCACCTACCAAATTCAACAGAATCACTAGAAAAACGACCACTCCCACCAGACTCTCCTCCACACTTATAATAGTATTGAAGTCGCCCCCAATCAGTAGAGGTTCTTCAATACCAGCTATAACATCCCTCAATTCTTCCCATGAGTTACTTCTTATACTCATCGATGAGGTTGTATATACGAAAATTAAATTAAGAACCTCATCATCCCTTCCTATCCTCGCATAAATATACTGGTTAGTAGAAGAAAAAACTGTAACCAAACAACCAGACGACCTCCACAGAAGCCTTAATCCTCCACTTTTCCCCACCACATTCACTGTAAACAAGTTATCAAAACCCAGATTATGAAAAATCGCATCAGCTCTACCACCTTCCGCAGGTGTTTCAAAAAAAGATCCAACAACTCCATAAACGACCTCTTTAAAAGGTATCTTATCGATCTTCTAAAACTTAGTTAATTTGCCCCCTGGTAATTCCATAATATGCAACTCAACATTGATATTATTAATAGGATAAGAAAAACCGGGGAAACTTGTCAACTCTACATGGTTGAGCTCCCATTTTCTACGAACTCCAAGTTGATACCTGAAGTTGTAGCACCATTCGACACCAGTATCGTCCCTGCTGCAACAACCGATACATTCATCTTCTCCATCAAAGGCCTCCGCCCAATTAATCCTTTTGTTGTAGTAATAGATGCAGAAGTAACTAGACTCAAAGCTTGTTCAAAACCGGTTTTTTGCTTCTTCCCATTCTGGTTACTTTTTCTATCAAACCGCAAAGAACCAAACACTACATCCAACGCAGGACGTCCTGATTTCTTGAATCTCTGTTTAGTTCTAGTGTTAATTCCATTTTTCATCCCACTCTTCTGGCCATATACTACATTATTTCGGGTATCCTCTGCATTCTGACTTGACTTTGTTGTCCCCGTCAACACCGACTTTAAATATGAAACTAACTGCTTTATCTGTCCACCCCTGTTTTCTTTGTTAGCTTTGTTCTCCATTAATATCTCATGCATTGATTTCAATGCCAGTCCATCCTGCAACCTTTCAAATGTGTTTAAAACTGCAATGCTTGAAATATCTTTACCTCTATCGTTCACAACTCCCCTGTTTCGTATTTCTCCTTGCTTATTCTCATTTTTGCGCCCACGATTCGTGACTCTGCGGTAACATTTCGCATCTACTGTCGCTTCCTTATAAACTTCCATTGAAACCTGATGCACAATTACCTCTGTTTCAACTACCTTCTTCTTGGCACAATTTTGTACTGAGTGTCCGAACAATCCACACAAAGAACATATTTGGTTCATCCCCTCATAAGATACAAAATATCAAACTCCATTTACAAAACACTTTAAAGGTTTCCGGAGTTTCACTTCAACACATACCCTAGCGAATCTAGCTCTCTCTAACCAAAGAGTTATCTGATCCACTTTCACCAGCTTTCCCAATCCTTCTACAATCCCCATAAAAATTGAATTGTGATAAAAATTCACCGGGAGACAACATAAATGAAATTTTTCCACAAACAATTTTTCCAACTTCATCCGAGATTTCACAAACCCATCATCAACCATCTGTTCGGGAATCAGAGCACCACTACAATGGCTTCCTCAGACTCTCTCTACCCACAACATCTCTCCTCTTGATCTCACCTCTGATAGTCTCCCGACGTACACCATGTTGGCATCCTCTTCCGACATCTTTTCTCCAATCGCCGCATCTGAAATCAAGCTCTTCTCTAGACCACTGCCACCTCCATTAACCCTCGTCACCACCGCTTTCGTTCTCGCCACACCAACTATTCCCGAACCTTCCATTACAACTCCACCTTCTCCACCTCCATTCATCTCCTTCACTTTATCTGCCCAATCCCTATCTCTCCTTAACTCGTCGTCAGAAGGTCTCCCCAAGTCCACCATGTTCACGTCTTCATTTACTCTATCTCCATTCTTCATCATCCCGCTGTCACCATTCTTCACGCCGTAGTCATCATTCGAAGATGCCCTAATCGCACTTCTCATCTTTTGATTTTCGATAAGTACTTCTATGGATTTTACAAAATCAAATTTTCCTAGTGTTGTTTTTTTTTCTTAAATCAAATTAATGGTGTCAAAATGTTTAAACCAATCTAAATCAATTCAAATTCAACAAAATCATTTGTTAATTGGTTATGAGTAGGGCAGAATCACTAAAAAAAAATGTAGGGTTAGCTGATCTCACTTAATTATAGTTTTTTGTGGTTGTTTAATATCATATATCATACTAATGACATTATATGGATTAATATTTGAACTCATTAATCCATTGAAAATATTAATGAGTTTATATTTAGGTTTAGTTTGTGTTACTATATTGCATTTTCTTTTTTAAAACTAAATTAGAATAAGTCAAATAATAAGTAAAGTGAAAAGTACTTTTACCGGCAATAAAACCTACATATTTTCATTCTCTTTTCTCACCTAAAAGAAAATATTAGCAATTTCAAATTGTCTAGGTTACTATACTAAGACACCAAAATTATTTTTTTTGTATCTTAATCTATTATGATTTTAATAGCTTATTAGAAATGGGATTAGAAAATTAGATAATTTGGATTTAGTGAAAAGTTTTGGCTTTATATTCATGACTGTTAATTGAATATTATATGTTTGATTGTCTTGTTTGCTACGTCGAAAGAGAAATATTTGAAAGATGTAAAAAATGAAATGGTGATCCAAAACTTTCAAGTTATGAGTACACGTATAATTCATTTATAGTTGTATTGTTTTTTTTAAGTTATAAACTATTTTTTAGTTTATTTCTTTTCCCCTAGTCAAAAAAATCTAGCTCCACCACTGGTTATGAGTCAACTCAATCCACTAAACAAATGGTTTGGATCAACTTATAACCTATTTTAAATTAATGGATTAACGAGTTTAATATGTTACCCATAAAATTTGATATTTTTTGTGATGAAATGTTAAATTTATTTATCAGAAAAAATGTTTATGTACAATGAGTGGGAACAATACATAAGAGAATCAATGAAACTTTTTGGAAGTGTTTCGGGTCATCTAGGTTGGAAGTGTGTTCAAAGATTGCCTCGTTAAAACATGAGACAAGAAAACCCCGTGGGACAAAAGTAGAATCAGGAAAAAGAGTACAAACCTTTGAACACAACCTAGAGGTAAAAGAAAGAGCGAGTGATAGTTGCTGATCCAGGCGAGCTATTGTATTGAAATGGATTATCATTCGGTGAGGGAGCACCAACGGTGTTATAGTAGATGTAATGAAGAGGTAGGACCATAGGATAGACTGGTCAATCTGTCGGTGATACATCGATGGATGTGTTGGCTAAGCCGAGTGGCGGTTTGTTGATTTCTGGAATGTAGACGTCCATTACGTTCTTGCCAGATATAGTAAACAGTTGTCTGAAAGCAAAGCTTGAGAAGGACAACATCCAGGCGTGTGTATGATGATCGACGAAGCTCAAGAAATGTGGTGGTCCAGTCCGGATTGACGCACCGACATAGAATAGGCGTAGTGAGCTCCGACCAGATTGTGAAGCTATAGGGGCATGAGAAGAATAAATGATCCCGAGTCTCATCTGGTTCTCCACAAAGAATACGAGGCTGGTAACAACCCCAAATCCTCATTCGGCTACAGTTGATAATCTGTCAATAACTGCCAGCCAAGAAATAAAGGCGTAACGAGGAATAGACTGAGAAAATCAAATAGGTGTTTTAGGATAAGAGGGACTTAGTTGTTTCCATGTTTTTGATGTAGAGAACCATGGTTTGTAGTCGTTGTCACCATGTTTCCAGAGGATAATGTCGGCTCTAGAATGTGGTTGGGGTAAAGGTAGCTGAGTGATGGCGTCATGCAAATTCCACAATGCCAGAATATGAGAACGACGAATAAACCATCGTTGGGTGGAAGTCACAGCCGCTACATTGGCACTAGCCGGAATATTCATCTCCCGAAAGCCTGCAGGACCTGTGATATCACGTAAAATACCAAGAGTGGACCAATTTACATACCAAAAGAAGGTGCATTGGCCGTCACGTATTTGGACTTTGAAAAATTGACTAGCAGATGATCAGATTTTTAGGAGCTTTTTCCTTCCCCACGACCCACGAATTGGCTGGGTAGTATCCCAGAAAGTCGATCCTCGAAGTAAATAACGCTTTGTCCAGTCAGTCCAGAGAGATGGAGTGTTGGGATGTAGGCGCCAAATGAGAGACATGGAGAAAACAATAGAAACATCTTCGAAGCAGCGGATTTTGAGACCTCTGGCAAATTTGGGTTTACAAACATTTGACCAAGCAAGTTTAGACAAAGTTATTGCAAAGACTTTCGGTTTCCCGAATACATTGCTTTGGTAAACGAAATGCTGCTTGCCAGAAGTTGACCGTACTCACAATCACCGATTGAATTAGTTGGAGGCGCCCTGCAAAGGATAAAAGCTTCATCGACCATGATGACATACGTGTCCGAATACGGTCAAGTAACGACAGATAGTCCCTTTGCGTCAAGCGCTTTGTAGTAAGCGGTAACCCAAGGTATCAGATCGGTAAGGTATCATTTTTAAAATTGAGTTGAACAACCATTTGAAGCATGTCGGGATGGGGTTGACCAGTGAGGAGGATTGAGGATTTATGCACATTCACCAGAAGTCCTGATACTCGTTCAAAAGTCTCCATTACGTGCAGGATACCTATAAGTGAGGAAGGATGGCCATCAGTAAACATGAGAATGTCATCCGCGAAGCATAAGTGCGTGAGACCGATCTCCTTGCAGAGAGGGTGGTAACCAAAACTACTTGAGAGAGCTGTTGCATCCAAAAGCTTGGAGATAACATTGTTAGCAATGACATAAAGATAAGGGGATATAGCACAACCTTGTCGAATCCTTCGAGAACTGGGAAAGTAACCAGCCGGTTCGCCATTGACTAAAATGGAAAAGATCGTTGTAGAAATGCATAACCGAATCTAATGGATGAATTGCGCCAGGAGGTCCATCACCTGTAATACCGAAAGAATAAATTCCAAATTAATGGTGTCAAAAGCCTTTGAAATATCAAGCTTTAAAGTACAACGAAGGGAGATAGAAGTTTTGTGGTAGTCCTTGACGAGTTCCGTTGCAAGCATAACATTTTCAAGAAGAAGATGACCTTGATAAAATAACTTTGGTTTGGAGCTATGAACTCAGGCAATAAGGTCTTCCAGCGATTAGCTAAAATCTTGGAGATAACTTTGTAGATGATATTGCAAAAGGAGATTGGACGGTAGTTTTTTATCGTTTGCGGATTTTCACCTTTCGGAATAAGATCTACCAAGGTTGCATTGATGCCTCGTGGTAAGAAACCAAATACAAAGAACGATTGGATGCCAGCAACAAAATCATTCCCAATAATAGACCAAGCTGATTTAAAAAACTCTAAAGTGTAGCCATCCGGTCCTGGAGCCTTATTAGAGGGCATAGAGAAAATAGTATCCTTGATTTCTTGAGCGAGGACATGTGAACAAAACATGGTAGCGGTTGTGTACGGGCAGAAATAATGAATGAGTTAGTCGAGAGATGGTGAGGTGAGCGGTGTCATGGGGAGACATGTTGGAGAAATCCCTTGAAATGATCAGCCGCAAGGGCTTTGATAGAGGAGATATCCGTGATAACTTCACCAGCATTGTTGATTAGCCACCTGATAGTATTGCGAGAGGCTCTAGAGTTGGCTACACGGTGAAAAAAACGCGTGTTACGGTCACCTTGATCCAACCAAGTAACTCTTGATTTTTGACGATAAAACTCCTCTTCGACACTAGCGAGTATATTCCATTGACGTGCTGCCACCTTCTCGGCCTCAAAAGTTTTTGTGGAAGGAGAATCAAGAGCCCTCGTTTGACAAGAACAAAGATGGTCATAAGCTAATCTGGTACATGACGTGATATCCCCATAAACCGCTGAATTTAGAAGACGCAACTGAGGTTTAAGAGCTTTGAGCTTTGAGTACAATAAACGGAGAGCAACCCGCGATGGGTATAGTAAGTTGTAGGAGCCCCAGTGAGTACCTAGTACCTGCAAAAACATAGGGTTAGTAATGAGGAAATTACTAAATTCAAATGGCTTACAAAGAGTATAGGTTGGAGATGAGAAGTGGATAACGCAGCGGACGTGGTCGGAAACATCGTTAGCTTCAAAAGCGGTGAACGAATGAGGATACAAGGCTGTCCAAAAGTCGTTCGTTAATGCTCTATCCAATTTCTTGCCTATCGGGTCCTCGTCTCTATGGTTCTACCATGTAAATCTTGGGCCAACATAAGCTAGATCGGATAGATCACAGTGTGTAACAAACTGTTGAAATTGGATCATGCCCAACCGCGAGCGTTTGCGATGGGTGGAATGCTCTGTATTTGCAAGGATTTCATTGAAATCACCGTAAATAAGCCATGGAATAGGTGAGGGACCACACATTTGTCTACTATGGTGTAAGTCACGCCAAAGTTGAACACAATCCGTTTGAAAGTTTGATGCGTAGACGCATGAGATAAGGACAACGTTCCCTGATTCGAGAGTGACTAAAATGGTGATAACTTGTGCAGAGATGACTAGCGGGGTTACAAGGATTCCATCTCTCCAGCAAACCCAAATACGACCTAGACGGTGAGTACTGTAGTTGTGGAGAGCACGCCAATCTGGCATAGAATCCTGCAAAATACGAGGAAATTGTCAATTTGAACTCAAGTTTCTAAAAGACAACCAAACTGATGGTTCATTGAACGAATCCAATGCCGAAAATATCATGCTTTCGAGGCTGGTTAAAGCCCCGGGTATTCCAAGCGAAGAGCGTCATGACATTAGTTTCTCCGAGAGGAGACATGTGTTGAAACAGAGTCCTTAGATAGATCAGACTTCTCCACGGTTTCGGGTGCAGGTTCATTCAAAGAGACACCATCTAGTGTTGAAATAGAGTCCTTGGAAGCTGAAACAGAGTCGACGAGAATTGTTGGAGTCTTAGTATTGTCCTTGGAAGCTGAAACTTGTACTGCAGAATTACCTGCACAATCAGTGATTAAATTAGCAATAATATCAACATGATTTCAGTTGTAGGAGGAGTAATTGCAATGTGTTGGCCAGTAGCATATGAGGCAATCAACGGAGCTTCCGTCGTAATAGTAGCGGTGGTCAAAGGAACATCAGCTGTAGCTGGAAACTGATGTTTGGTAGCAGCAGTAGCGAGATCAACCGTAATAGTAGCGACCGTGTTGGTGTCGATTGTGGTGTCCTGAGGCTTGCGCTTGCAATCCTGACTTTTGTGTCCCCAAGTACTACATAGTGAGAATTTCGGAGGCAGCCATGGGTAGGTAACTATAATAGGCTATTCAATGTTTGATAGTTGAATTGTCTCGATGAGAGGAGCATCAAGATTCATAACAACCAAGATACGAGCAATATCGAGGCGCACGCACTTCTCTATTTTGGGGTGAAGCTTTTGTATGTCTTCCACAATGTCACCAATAAACTTCAAACCTTCATGAGAGAAAAGTGAATCGGGAACGTGATGAAAATCAATCCAAAGTGGCATCGAGGAGAGGTCCGGTTTGTAATCTGCTCGGGAAGGAGACCATTCTTGTACCACAAGAAGAACATCTGCAATATGCCAATATTTCTTTCTGCAAATGCGATATCGTAGTTCCGAAGAAGTAACGTGGAATAGAACTGCGCCTTCGTTGATGAACTGAACATCAATTTTTGATTTTTGTCCTTCGTGAGTCTATATACGCTTTACTGTGGCATGACCTTTTCTTATATGCGGTGCATCTCCGACAAAGTAACCGACAAGGAAGCTCTGCCAAAGGGGTTGAGAGTGAGCGAGTAAGTGTGGAGGAACATAAACAATTGCTACACCGTTTTCCACTTGCACTTGAGACTTCAAAGTAAAAGCACGAAGATCATAAGGGTTGATAATTTGATTCCATGGAGTCTGCGACGAGGAAGCCATTCATGTGGGTTGAGACTGCTTGGATGAAGCTGTAGCAACTCTGGTGAGCGGAAGAGATGCAGCCATGGTGGCCGGCCGACCTGCGAAGACGTACGCAAGAAAGTAATTTTGGAAAGAAGCAACTAGGTTAGATTGCCAATGTGGTCGCTTCTAAGTTCTATCGTTTTGCTTTTTTGAATTTGATTATTATTAACAAAAAGTTATCACAATTGTTAATTATGACATCATCAACATCTTCGTTATGATCATCATATATGAAATAATTATGGAAAGTAAACTTTTGAAATCATGTATTTTGAAGAGAGAATTTTGATAAAAATTTCTGAGAGTTGCATTTTAGAATAAAAAACCACAAAGATTTTTGGCGGGAAGTATAGTGAGGAAAATTTTGGCAGGAAACTTTTGATTTGAAATTTTAGTGGAAAATTTGTTAACAAGAAAATATTCATGGGAAAAATATGTTGGGATATTTTTGACAGGACGATCTTGGTGGGAAAAGTATTGGTAGAAAATTTTTAACAGAAAAATTTTGATGGAAATCCTTGATTGGAAAATTCTTTGCTAAAAAATTTTGGCAAGAAACTTTTTGAGGGAAGTATTCAATGAAAATAAAATTTGATGGAAAATTTTTAGCCGGAAAATTTTGGCAAGAAATTTTTTTGAAGAAAATTGTTACATAAACTTTTTTTTATGGGAAATCTTTGGCTAGATGGCGAGAAAATGGCAAGAAATTTTTCTAGAAGGGAAATCTTTGGCAAAAAAAGTTTGGACGGAAAGATTTTGGCTGAAAAAATTTGTCGAGAAAATTTGTGGAAATTTGTGGTGGAAAAATTACATTATAATCATTGTGTTGTTTTGTTGTTATGATGTTTATTTTATATTCATGTTATACATATAAAATAAACAAAATTATTGAGTTAATGGTTTATCCATTAAAACTCAATAATCCACTAGAATCAAAACCAATTTAATTAAATTCATTTAACCCGCCAATCCATTAACTCATTAAAACCATAAGATTTAACTTATTAGGTTAATGATTTGGATTGGATTGGATTGACCAATTATGTTAACTCATTTTGACAACCGTAGATCAAACATATTCACTTCGAGTACCATTATATTCTTTTCAACTTTCATAACTTGAACCTGAGAAACTAATTTCTATGAAACATGTGAATTCATACAATGGCTGCGAAAATGAGGCTCCATATTTTCTCATTTCCATTAATCATCTGTTTGAAGAAACATGTTGTTTTAGCTCGATACTTACTAGTCCCATCAAGCATTATATAAGTTAAATTCTAGAAACATTTACACTCTAGTGCAGTTTGCGAAGTAATTATACTACAGAGACTTTATGCTATTAGTGCACTTTGGTGGAGGGAACCATGACGTTTCTGTATACGATGTTAATTATTTAGTGTATACAATGATCTTACAGTATGTGTACACGAGATCATGATGCTGTACACAAACTACACGATCAACATCGTCCAATGATTTAGCATTGTGTACACATACTGCATGATATTTTCTTGACACAATGTATATCAATATCTATACGGGTGTAGCAGTGTACACAATCTCTAAATCTCATATTTTTCAAATTTGACCTTGTTTTCCATCTCTGCCATCTTCGTGATCTCCTTTTTCCATCTTCTTCATCACCTTCATATATGCCATGAAGTGGTGATAAGCCATTACCTCATAAAATGGATTAGATTTTTGATGGATCGTGTACACCATTTGAAAAATGTGTCCATCGACAACATCATTGTGTACACCAAATAACTACCATTGTGCAGCTTTAATATATTGTGACCGATTATGTGGTCTTATAGATAATTTTTTTATATTGGATATTATTATACTTTACTATATATTGATGACCGATTACATTGGAAATAATTATTATTTGAGTTAATTTCTAATTAATCTCTACTTTGATTGATGATTGAGATTAATCCTAAGTAAACCCTAATGATGAATTATGTTTTCTTTCCGCCTATAAATATACGTATCTACTCCATCATTGAGACATCTAACCAAATACAAACCCCTAAAAAATCGTTCATAGAAGAGATAAACCTAAACTCCTATTAATGAGTCATATTCCTTCCAGTAAACCTTTAAGAAGATTTCTCTACTACCATAAATGGAGATATTTTGCTAATCCTCATTATCTAATTTTTAAAGATCTTAGGGTTCATGTAAATTAAGCTTACATCCACCCAATACATAAATACTTGACAATGTTGTTTACAGTAAAAGCTTGTCAAATCAATTGTTGCAAGCTTCAACCATTCTTGCTTCTTTTACATTTTTTGTTGATGAAATACGAAAATTCATTAACAAAAATGAAAGATACAAGGCTTTTGAAGTCCAAATTTTAATGATATTTTCATAACTTACAAGTTTTTTGGACCCAAAAAAGGTTTTTGAAAAATCTAAAAATATGCTTCTCTAAAAGAGAAAATGCTTCTTTGACATTTTCAAAATCTCACAACTCACTAAGACATAAGGGGACACATATACAGATTAAAAAAGCAATAGCACTAAATTTAGATTGACAAATAT